>KZ505984.1:479766-494291 GCA_002844005.1 Limosa lapponica baueri
AAAAAAAAAAAAAAGATACCACTGTGCAGCAAATCACACAACTTCTTCAAAGGGCGATGAACATTTGGTAACTAAATGCCTTGTCAACCTATGTGGCTCACTCCATGTATTCAGACTAACAGTTAGCTGTTCTCTGGTGAAAAGTGGAAGTACCTGTGCTTTCTCTGCAGTAATATAACATGATGCCCCAATGATACTGTCCTAGATAAGCACGGCTTTCACAGGCTACATCCTCTGTCTCCCCATTTGTGAGAAAATAAGTGAACACATAGTGCGTGTGCTTGTTCTCAGAAACTTCCAGATGTGTTTACTGGTTTCCATGTTTTTTGTCAAACCGCTGTGGATGCTCTTTCATTGCTTCCCGTACAAAAAGCAGTCCTGGTCGAATACAGTACATACCAGCTGGCAAAGGGATGGGTTCCCAGCAGGCTTTTGGCATTTGATACGCTAATGTATGCGAACAGGTTGATATGATTAAGGTTAACGAATGGGAGACAATTCCAGACTTTTCTAATTATTGTATAGCATTAAATATTTGCTGGCGCTTTTTATTTTGAAGCAGTCGGGAAGCCATTTAATCTTCATAATGGCAGCCTGATGGTTAATAGATAAGGGACATTCTATCCTTCTCCTACCATTGCTATGACCATAAACCACAAAAGATTACAGCACAAAATAGAATTGTGTTTCTGGAAGCCCAAGTTTTAAAAGCTTCACTATCAACCAGAGAAAAACTACACGGCTTTCATTTTCATAGCATTCAACAGAAAGTTATTAGGAAGTGATTCGGGGACCTCTACAGCTGTAAAACCAAGGGGACAGAAATCAGTGTAGCCAGCACACGGCAGTTTGCTTGTTGGCTTGGGTCTCCTTCCAGCCCCACACTATTCCCAGTTCTCTTTGTGCTGTACTCAGGAAGAGCACAAAGCTGTTTTCTTTCCAGACAATTTTACCGATGGGCCTGACTGCTTAATTGGTTTGGCATAGGATACCAGAGCTCCACCATTTGTCTACGCTTCCTGTTTGCTTCTGGTCTGTAATTCAGGCTGTAGAACTGCTCTTGAAAGTTTAGTGTAGTATGGTGCGGCAGATTGTGTAGCAGATTGTGTGGCTTCGTATTTGGTGACAAATTTGGTGTTATTTAGATGGCCTTAGGTAACTCTTGACCCTCCAGCCCCTCGGCTACTCACTTCCAGCTCCACGTCACCACAATGCTTTGCTTAGCCAGGTGTTTATGTGGTCATGAAGTACAGCAGCTTAGGGAATTGATCTGGTGGGAAAAGTAGACTGTGATTCCCCCACCTTGTTCACTGTTTGGCTGTGCATGCAAGCGTGCCAGCACTGCCCGGGACACCAGCTCTGCCACTGAAGGACCACCTGAGGAACCATGATCTGCACCAGTCACCGCCCCATGGAAGCGCGAGTCTCTACAGAGCGCTCACAGCAGCAGACCAGAATTTGTGCTGCTTTTTCAGCTTTTGCCTGCAGGGACTGGAGGAGTTTTAATATCCGTGTGATCTATTTAGCTCAGTTATATTCCACTTCTACTTTTTCAATACAACGCTCTTGGGGATGCGCACACCTTAAAAATGGAAAAAGAGGATGTGCCCAGCCAAACTTTTCCAACAAAAGCCTGTCAAGCAATATAGGGCATGTGACCGCATGTGCACTCCTATGTGTGTTAGCCTGAATGACACCAGAGAAATTATGCCAGAAGGCTATTAATCCTTTAGCATTGTCCTGTACTCCCGTCAAAGTCAGGAGGAGGTGGTGCTGTGTATACTATAAGACATACACTTTATCAAGGTTGCACAACTTGATTAAAAAAAAGTGATTTCCTGAAGATTTTTCTTACTCCAAAAATTGTTAAAAAAATAAAATTGGGAGATCTGTTACAAAAGAAACATCAGGTTATGAATAAGGAATGGCGAGGGCTTAAGACAGACGTTTGGCAGATGAAAAGCTGCACATGAGCTGGCAATGTGCACTTGCACCCCAGAAAGCCAACCATATCCTGGGCTTCATCAAAAGAAGCATGGCCAGCAGGTCAATGTAGGTGATTCTGCCCCTCTACTCTGGTCTCATGAGATGCCACCTGGAGTGTTGCATCCAGCTCTGGTGTCCCTGGTACAAAATAGACATGGACCTATCAGAAAGAGTCCAGAGGAGGGCCACAAAAATGATCAGAGGGATGGAACACCTCTCCTATGAGGACAGGCTGAAGAGAAGGCTTCAGGGAGACCTTATTGCGGCCTTTCAATTCTTAAAGGAGGCTTATGAGAAAGATGGTGACAGACTTTGTAGCAGGACCTGTAGTGATAGGAAAAGGGGCAATGGTTTTATACTAAAAGAGGGTAGATTCAGACCAGATACAAGGAAGACATTTTTTAGGCTGAGGGTGGTGAAACATTGGAACAGGTTGTCCAGAGAGGTGGTAGATGCCTCATCCCTGGAAACATTCAAGATCAGGTTGGATGGGGCTCTGAGTAACCTGATCTAGGTGGAGATGTCCCTGCTCATTGCAGGGGGCTGGACTAGATGACCTTCCAATACAAACAATTCTATGATTCTATTCTATGATTCTTTAACTTAAAAATGGTGTTTCATTTGTTGATTAGGTAAAAAAAAAAGACAAAGCAATGGAGGGTCAGATTCTCATCTAACCTGCCTTAGTAGAGCTCCACTGAAATCAGTTGAGCTTTGCTGATTTACGTCAGCTGAATATGTAGTCATGACTTTTTATAACTTAAATTAATTCCTGCAGTAGGTTTATTTTATACTTGGAGGAAGGATTTGCAGATCATGATTGATTAGCTCTTTTTTCTGAATTATAGAGCATCTTTAGTTTTATTTTAAATTTGCTTTTACTATCGATGGTAGCTTTTGTCTCTTGTCCTCATAAATTATCTGTTAAAAGTTCTTCAGAGTGTCAAATACTTAGAGTATCTTTCAGATTCTCAGGTGACTAAGATAGGATTCTTTCTTTAATTAAAAAGAAGAAGATTGAGTTTCAGGGCAATCATGTTTTGATATTCCCATATGTATCTAAAGTCACTCAGATTAGGAGAACTGGGCTTCAGTTTTTGAAATTAGACTTTGTTAAATTGGACTCTGAGAGTGCATTTCCCTATCTGACTAAAATACCAGTGGTTTTAAATATTACAAAGTAAGCCCTCATCAGCTCTGATAGATGCTAAATGGCATCTTGCTTTACGACTTGATTCTGACCTCATTTCTTACACTGTAAATCTGGTGTAACTCCTTCAAACTCAGTAGAATTATTCTATATTTAGACTGGCATAATGAAGGTTAAAGTCTGTCTCTAGACTTCTACTCCCCTAAAGAAAAATGGTTTGCCAAGATAACCAGTGTAACCAAAACCAGTATGTCAGATAATAGAAATTAATACAGCAATACTAAAGGGTTTGAAGTTAGGCTAATTTATACCACATAAAACATGACCATCCTAGTCATCCTGGGATGGTGGTTGCTTATTGCAGGTGCAGGTGAGGGGGGGCCAGCAAGGGCAAGGACAAGCTGAAGAAAGTAGACGTTGGGACCAAGACTTGCATACAATGAGGGTTTATGGTTTTCAAACCAACAAGCATACAACGCTACAGGATCTCCAGCTGTGGTCAGGGCCTCTGCACAGAACAGGTGGGTAGAACATCCATCACAATTTGACTTGTTTCACTCTGATGGGCAAACGAATGTGATTTCACAGTGTGTGAGTCTGCCTCGGTCTACTCCTCCAAATTTCTTCCATATATTCCCCCTTGGTCTTGCTGGCATCGTACAGAATGAGGTCTCAAGCCTGACAGAAAAGTCCACCATCTTGTTCTTAAAAAAATGGGAAGGGGCAGGGGGGAAGAGAGAGATTGAAAAAACCCCACCCTTCTATTTCCACTCTACAGGTTTTTTTCCTGGTGAAAACATAAGTGCCCTAGAGGGTGGCTGAAATTGGCAGTGAAGGGTCACTAGGATAAGATGGATAGTGGATAGCATGATGGTTCTGTTGACCTTGATAGGTTTAGCTGTCAGGACAGAGATACTTGCAGAGCCTTGGACAAGCAAGGTCTGTGGAAAACCCTGGCGTGGTATGTCCTATTAGCTGTTGGCAATGGCAGTGAAACAATGCAGTGACAGCAACAGCTAAAAGCACAGCAGAAAAATCTACCTTTCAACTGATGTGTAACTGAGAGGTCCAGAATACAGAAAACGGTGACATAGATCCTCTAATGGCCCTGAGAGAGTCCAAGATTTGTGCATACAATACCTACAGGTAGCACAGCACAAGAATCTTCCAAATGGCACATAACACCTTGTGAGCAGTGTTTCTGTTTTTTATCATTCCCACTTCAAATTGTCTAGCAAATGGAATTTGAGTTGTCACTTTCCATATAACCTCTACATCCCCTTCCTCAGCATTTCCTGAGAATCACAATAGTCATCTTCCTCACCAGCTGAGATGTGGCTCAGATTTCCACAAATGCTATCTTTCTTCTGCTGATCATCCTTCATTTATGGAATGCTCCTCTGTTGCTGCCACAGGTCCTTAGCAGCCCAGATCAGGTCCATACCAGTCCAGATCAGGTCCATACCAGTCCTGCTACCAGGTAAAAAGGCAGTCTGGAACTCCTTATGGCAAGCAACATGTGCAGCTGCAAATTCTAACTCTGCTTGGACCCTAGGTCACAGAGCAGTGGGAACCTGCATGCCTCCAAATTGACACTTGTAGGACCGCTACCATGACGAAGAACAACCTGCTTTTCACTGCTGCTTGCAAAAGGCATGGAAACAGTGGTGAGATACGCTGGTATCCTACTGCTGAAATAGCATCCTAGAGGTAGTGTCAGTTTATTTTGAAGACAAGAGAACCAACACTCCCCAGGGAACTCTCCAGAAGGATCATCAGAACTAATTCCTACCCTCCTGATGAGCCAAGGCCAGCCAAAGTGCAGAGTGAGAAAGCAGGCAGTGGGGCTGCAGCATACAAATATCACACGGAGAATTCAACTAAAACATACATGTTCAACATATGAAGGGGGCAAAATGCATTCTGACAAATAATGCATAAACCCAGCACTAATGACTTGCAGAACAGGTGTTACAGACAGGCCAAAAATACTTCCACATGCCACAGACTGCTCTATAATGTCATGAATGCAATACTCGCCTCTCACGTAGAAGAGCTTTGGCCACATCCCTGCTCTTGATTAGGAAGAAGATGGAACTGAAAACTGCTTTCTTACATGAGCGTCCAAAACAGACCAGTAGTTGATCCTACCCACACTGCTGGTTTTGCCTGGAGTCCCATTCAGAGACCGTGGAGAAGCTGTGCACGTGCTGCGGAGGAGCTGTTCGCACCCAGCTAGAGCTGCGAAAAGCAGCGGGCACCTGAGACAAGCTGCCATCAGTTAAAACCCTCCACAGGGAAGTGTTCTGTATTGCTCAGTTTGTGCTTTAGGTTGGACCTGTATTTAAATATGCCAAAGACAACTTGGGGTGGGGCGTCATTTCACCATTTAGCCAACCTCATACCCCTCTCCTGCTCAGCACTGCCAAAGTATTTTTCCCTCCATCCTCTGACTGATCTCATGTGATTTAAAGTGCCTGAAATAGGTAAAGATAGCAGTTGTTATTGTATCATGTTTACATGCATTGATGTGCAGTAGAAACAGGGAAAAAAATGATTGTGGTCAAGTGAACTACTGTAGGATAAAGAGAGATAAATAATTCAGATTCTCATTATAACAGAAGAGTGCAGCTCCCATAGAGAGGAGGGAGACCGTCTTTGTGTGAATTGGTATGCAGTGGCTGTTTAGTAGCCATAGCATGTAATCTAGCATTAGTATTAACATAAATCAGTGGCAGGAATTAACAATATTTCTAAAGTCTTATATGATAACTGGATCCACACTATATTGTTTAGTCCTCCTGGGCATTTTAATAATCATGTAATAGAAATGTTGGAGTAGCTGAGATATTCTTTATATTGCTCTATGAAAGGTCTTTAACGCAATGTCTTTAGCAGACAGTTTTGATAGAATGTGTTGTACAAAAAGAAATATGCCTATTTTGGTAATATGGGTATGTTTCATTAGCTCAGCCCGCAGCGATATGACATTACATTTAAAAAGGAATACAATTAATAACAATGAGAGGGGTTTTTTTAGCTCTCAGAGTATAGCTGGAGGAACTGAGCAAGGTGTCAGGGCAATTAAATAGAGGCACTGTATTACCTTTGTCTGAACACTCATAACATCATCCTGTCTCAATATGTTGAATAGGGGATTTCTTTGCAGTAGGATTCCTAATTTATTTTGATGTTTCCTATAACTCACATAATAATAAGATGGACTTTTTTATTAATCTTTAAAAATGTACAAATCTTGGGAATTAGCATGTCTGTGGATCCGTATATTTTCCATTTTCCGTAGAGTATGGAACGATTGTGTGAGAGATACACACAATAGCTTCTCAGCACTGAACTTAATGGAACCATCATATCAGCGCCGTGGAAAAGTACAAAATACTGCCGGTACATGTACAGCACATGGATTAGATAACTGCAGTCCAGGGAAAAAGTTATACTTTGAGACTATTAAAATAATCAACATGGGTATTATTTTATTCAGCATTAACCTTTATGTTCTACGTTAAATGACAATGAAACTGGTGGAACACAATCCTTCCCTAGAGTAACAGTATCCGGCATTTCTTTCATCTCTAAAGAGGCTTCTTAATATCCTGCAATCCTAAAAATGCTATTTTTCCCCCACTGCAGGTCAGATTTAATAACAGTAACAGGAGATAAATGGATTGGGCTCAGCTGAGCCTTCGGCAGCCCTGCGGATGGGAGGCAGGGATCTCTGCCCTCCCGGGAGAGGTGGCAGCAGAAGGCAGCAGAGGCACTGCAGGCATGGCCTCAGGGGATCGAGTCCTTCTTCCCACAGGGGACGCAGCCCTTCCCGTTGCGTTCACTTCTCTGCCAGAGGCTCCTCCGCTCATCCCCATCTGCCCCGCAGGTCTGGGTGGGAAGGCCAGGAGCACGCCCTGGCCCTGGGGATGGGAATGGCAAGAACGTAACTCCAGGCCTTGCCACAACCAGTGCCCAAATGCCTATGAATGCTTTGAAAACCGAAGGCCAAAAATGTTGCTTTTGCAATGGCAGCTCCCTTGTATTGCTCACACTCTCACGACAGCGGCAGTCACGTGGGAAAAAGCGCTAGGCAGCTGCCAAAGCAGAAGCGACCTTCCCCTCTCCCCACACCTCCACGTGCCCCAGGCGTACCGGCGCCATTTTATGGGTGCCCAGCAGCAGCACAGCAGAGGCCGCAGGAAAATACCCTCCTGGGGCCCAGAGGGGATTAATGATCAACTCCACAGCCGTTCATGAGTAACCTATTACCGCCTGGCAGAGAACAGTTTCCCTACCCGCCGAGCTCCTGGTTACTCCTCCAGCAGCAGGGCCTGGGTTAATGGCACACAGCGCCAGCCGCCCCAGGCAGCAGCTGCCCCTGGCCCTGCTTAGCCCCACACGTATGCGGTGGCACATGGCGCCTTGAGCCATTAAATCGCCCCAACGCGCTGGCGAAGGCCCTCCCCCCCCTCCACTGCTAAGTGTTATTGACAGACCCATCAAAGGTGGTGATGCATCAGCTGCCCGCCTGGGCCCCAGCAGGCCAGGCCAGGGGGCGACATGCGGTCGCTGTGGCAACAGCAGGGCGCGGGGCCTGCCGGGAGGGGCGTGGTGGCCGCCCAGCGGCCATGTTGGCGGGGCCCGGCGGGAGAGGCCTGGTGCCCTCCCATCGATCCGCCGGGCCTCAGCGCCTATCGACCGCTCCAATTTGCAGGAATTTACGGTATCGATGTGGGGCTGATTAACATTTTGCGCCAGAGCGGTTCAATACGGGCTGGTAACAGCTTTTAATGATTAATTGACTTTTATGATTCCGCCTCAGCGCTGTCAGCGAGCTGTGAACGGCGGGCGCACTCCTCCCTGAGCCGCTCTCCAGTGGCATGGGGCAGTGATTGAGCACCTGGGAAATTAGTGTCCTTGCTGTCTCGTTTTATGAAAGATAAATGCTATGACATTTAACGCAGACCCTAATTTAGAACAGAACTAAGCAGATCATTTTGCAATTTAATCGTAAACAGGTAAATATCAAAACTTGTTTAGCATTTCACGAGTTAGGTGGACAGACAGCAAAGATAAAGCAAAGTAGGCAGTGGGGGAATGGCAGAGGTAAGGTAAGGTAGTGAGACTTGGAACCAGTGGTGTTCTAATAATAATAATAATAATAATAATAATGGCAGTATAAGTGTAGACAGTCTCACATCCACACTTCAGGTGCGTTCTTCCCACATGGTCATCTCGCTCACTCTTCCTTTTTCCTCCCATAATCTCATTCACTGTTGCCACCCTAGCTATAAAATGAGGGCTTCCGACACATGACATGATACATGAAAAAAAAAAAAATTCACCTACAGTTAATCTGTTACCTAAAACAAACATAAACATTATGGAAAAATTGCAAAGGAAAACAAAATTTTATTATACTCCATAACAACTGAAAAAAGATTGTCTGGAAGGCTGCGTGCTGTCAACTCCTACCTTCCTGTGTTCATATTTATAGCCTATTCCTTTGCATTCATTTTAATTAAAAAGATTGTAAGTTTCTTTTTAAATAACTGTCTAAACAAAATGTCATATTATGCATGTTTATACATACAAAAGCTAAAATGGCATATTTTGATCCTCTTTGAAATTTTATTCTCTGTCTTCTCACCACTCTATCATTCCCTGTATTTGAGCTGGTTTACAGAAGTAACGAGGCCACAATGGGCCAGATTCTTAAATCATTTTGACCCACTTTGGAAGAGCTGGAGAGCTGCCGAATCTCCCCATTCGAGGATTCCCTTGGCACGAGGGAGTTCCTAGCTCATACAAAACTGACAGAGCCAATTCCTATGCCATCTGTTCCCGCAGAACCCGTTTAGAGGAGCCTACTGGGGGCAGAGTAGGGATGCCATTGAGGCATTTCTGTGTTTTCCCTCTTCCTTTCCAAGACCCTCACGGGGGCAATAGCTAACCTGTTAAAGTGCAGCATGAATCTCAGAAACAGAAAGCTACAATGGGCTCCCTTGCAGCTCTTCAAGTCCCTCAGAGCTGCACCCTGTGCTCCTTTGACAAATTGTCTGGGATGCTCCAAGAAGCTGTGCGGCTCAAAAGGTTCTGCTCTTTTAACCTGAATCACTTCATGGAAGCCGTTGTCAAGGAGCAATCAGACAAAGAGTTAAATTGCAAAACTGATTGGAAAGTCACCTCTGGGGAAAGGGAGAAAGGGGACAAACTTCTGGACACAGCTGAGTGCCACCAGTTCTTAACCCTGATCAGCAGAAGTCAGAAGAGCTCATCTAATAGCAGCCCTCGGTGCTGTCATGCCAGCTATGTGATACCTGGAAGGGGGTGCTTTGCTCTTGAATCAAAATTCACAGTGCTGAGTAAGACACCTAAAGCCCTGTGTACACTGGATGTTTGCCTGTGGATTTGTCCTGATGAGCTTTGTGACCCCCCTGTCAGCGTGATCAAAATGGCACGTACTCAGGCATGTATCTCCACTGGAAAGCACCAACCATTAGCTGAGAGGTAGTAAAGGATGGCTTTTTAAACCACTTCTCAACTGATGCTGCTTGTTACACTGCCACCGGACAGCAGAGGCACGTCCCCCCCTTCTCAGCATGCGGTCAGGCAGGCTGGCAGGGAAGTGGGGTGCATGCTCCCCGGAGTGAAGCAGGGACAGAGAGTCCAGACAGTCAACCCATCTCAGCAATGAGGTGGTGACTACGTGCAGAGGGGAAGCCCTGACATGCTGTTTCTTTGTATTTTAACAGCTCCATTCAGATATTTGCTTCTGTCTCCCAGCCTGAGCTTCTGTGCGACTGGCACATTTGGAGTGTGACAGCGTACCACACTGCGCATGGGACAGACTGAGAGGTGCCTCACAGCATCCCAGAATCCAGCTTTGTTGCCCCAGGGGAGAGAAAGCAGAGCAGGTCCCCAGGGCTACTCCAGCTATGAGAGGGGAGGGGAAGCAGTGAAATGTGTCGGAGAGCCATACTTGGACACTGCTGTCACTGGGTAACTGGGGGAATGACTGCTGATCCTGGGAGGAGCAGCAGGTTCCCTGACGCATACTCTGACCTCTCACTTCGTGTCATCAGGCAGCCTGGCTTTCAAGGATGCAGGACACCGGTTAAATGGCTATTATAATAGCCCATTATAACCCGGGCAAAGGTCAGTCTAAGCCACCGCTCTCACTTGTATGCACTTGTTAGCACCACTTGTGCTAACAGCTGGCCCTCGATAGAGCTCGAATGTGTCCACAGACTGCTTCTCCACTGACCCAGCAGTTTGAAGGTCCAGGCTAGAGATCGTGTGCGTATTCTGGCTTTAGAGATCAGCAGTGCCTAATTCCTGAGTTAGGTCATTGGCTTGGGCTAATGTATAGGCAACATGCAGGTAGATAAAGCTTAAATTCCTTTGACATCAACTGAGGAAAGCTAACACTTAGAAAGTAACCATGTATAGATGGGCACAGTGAGACATGCACCTGCTTCTGTCCTGTATGGTGACCCAGCTCCAGTTCCACAGCTGTGCGTATCCATACAGCTACAGCACTGGACCTAAGCTCTCAAGCCTTATCCAGAATGCCTTATATCCATTTGGCCTGGACCAAGGATGGAGTAGATATGTCTCAATTTAAACGTACCCTAAGAATGGGCACAGCAAGCTAAGAGTTCCACCAAAGCTAATAGTAAATCCCAGTGAAGGGAGTTTTGTTCCCCACCAGAGCTGCAGTTAAGTGTGTCTTTGAATGTCAGTTTCTGAACAGGGCTTTCCTGTGTTTAGGTACCTTAGTCACACATCTGGTGGCTTGTCTCTCTTCTCCTTTGGGATTGGTGCTCTTGGTGACACCACTTTTAGCTAGAAGCCTGTTGATAATGTGCCCCAGAAATGGGACTCCAGCCCTATCTCAGCAGACTCTACAACAATATAAAGAAGGAGGTCTCATCAGAAGGATTTAGGCGAGTGTGAGAATAGTGATGAGAGAGTGCTTCTGTTTTCTCTGTATTAGCTGGGTCAATATGCAGCTGAGAAGGCACAGCTCATAGAGCCAGAGGGAGTAGAAAGGAGTGCCGTGGGTGACACAGGAAATGAGTACTCCCACTGAGAATGGGGAGCTCTGAACTGTTTTTTCGGTCTGTACCTGTCTACAAGCAAAGCAAAAGCAGTGCCTCGCCTTTGCTCTGTTTAGCTCTGTGAATACTGACTTCTCAGCTGCATCGTGGCTCACTTGAGTGTGAAATATGAGGTAGTCCTCTCCCCTGCTACCACTTCTCTCAATATGACAGTCTCCTTAAGAGACCTTCAAACCCCTACCTTAGGCTAAAGAGAACTGAAAACTTTTATTTCCCAAAGTGTTCCAGCTGCCAGGCAGTTGCACAGAAGCAGTTGTCGTGTTTGAAAGGAAGTGGCTGAGAACACTGAAACCAAGAGCATATGAGACTATGCTGACATGGTCTTTTGCAGATGGAGGTGAGCCCGTTTTGTCCTTTTTCCAAGCCAGCTGTGGAACTGCTTTACTGTAAGCTGATCCTGAGCTAATGCAGCTACACAGCTTCATGTTCAAAAACTCGTAGTTAGCACCATGTGCCCCAGGAAACAAGCAGGAGGACTTTCAATTGCTGTCAAAAGCCAGAGTAGTCCTACGTATTGGTCCTGCGCAGCTTCCGGGGAAATGTCGTTGGTTCTGACCCAACAGAGTATGAGGTAGGGAGGGCCCAGCTTGTGAACGGAAATAGGAATGGTTCAGCTATGTAGCCCTGTAGCAGGGCCAGTTCGAAATGTAATACAAGCAGGCTATTGCTTTTTCTGCCTCTTACTGCAAAAAAAACCCCAAAATCAAACCAAACCAAACAAACAAACAAAAAAAACCAATAGCACTACTTTGCTTCAGACAGAGCACAGGAAAATAAGGCAGAAGTCTGCATCTTGGGGCAGTAATTGGTGCCTCTGCTTCTTTACTTCCCTGGCAAGACCAAGAGCCTTGTTTTCCTGAATCCTCCTGTCCTGCCCCCTTCTGTCCCCCCTGTCCTAGCCTTCACTCTACCTTAGCACTTTCTGCTGAAGAAGAAAACAGGCCCCAGCTCCTCCAGCTGCAGGAAAGCTGCACTCCTTTTTGCTTGAGCTGGCTGTGGGTGGGAGTGGCTGGACACATAAAGTAGGACTGTACTGGGTACCTAAGGAAGTCCCACCTGCAACATACCTGCTTGGGAGAAGCCTCATCAAGATTGGCAGTATTTTGCCAGTTGTGGATGCCCCATCCCTGGAAGTGTTCAAGACCAGGCTGGATGGGGCTTTGAGCAACCTGGTCTAGTGGGATGTGTCCCTGCCCATGGCAGGGGGGGTGGAACTCAATGGTCTTTAAGGTCCCTTCCAACTCTAACCATTCTATGATTCCATGATTCTATGAATCATAGAATGGGGGGTTGGACTAGATGATCTCCAGAGGTCCCTTCCAACCCCATATGATTCTATTATTCTATGATTTTCTGCATGACCCTCAGTGTGCACTTATATTCTGCCTAAGTTGTGTTTTAGGCACATAAAAGACAGTTTGGGATCATGCCCAGGTTCATTGCATACTACCTTGAAGAAATTCTGCCTGCTTACCTGCAAAAATGAGACTTTATGCTTCCCGCTCCCTTGGTGGGGGAGTTGAGGAAGCACAAAACATTCTGGGTTGTCTGAATAGGACAGTAAAATAAGAGCCACAGAAAGAGAAGGCAAACTGTGTGGGCAAAATCTCAGCCCCACTGAGATTTAGTCCATGGCAAAATTTCCACTGACTTCAACAGCTTTGTGTTCTTTAGCTGTGTGTCCTTGTGTCTGACCGCAGTCCCCTTTTAATGGCACAGTGTTAATAAGTTGTATGACTGCTACAAAGGGCAGAATGCGATCTTCTCCATTTTTATTATGGCGCAGTACATGCACTCTGAGTAGCAAGCAGCATCTCCATACATCAGGCCTTGTGCGCCAGGTAATACAGAAGGAATCTTGTATTAATAAGAAAGTGTTTCTCTCACAATGTGGAATGACTGGCATTGAATCTTTTCCCTCTCTATTCTATCACGTTCCTCTCTATTCTTTTGCATTTTGGGCCATACATATGCTGCATTCACTGAATATTCCCATATTCAGCCTCGCTGACTTTTGTTTAGGTGCGTGGCTAGAGATACTGGGGGAGGAGTGTGGTGGACGGACTGTATTTATAATAACATCTCTGAAATATATCCATTCAAAAATAACACAATAAAATTTTGAGCAAAAATATCTAGCACTTTGCCAAGAGAGACCATTGTTTTTCTGCAGCCACATGCCAGCCGTTCCTCGACAAAATTCCACACATTATCTTCTTTCATGGGTTCAGAGGGCAGGTATCAAGTGTAATTTCCACCTGTAGGCACTGATTTAGTTTTGGTTTTATGATTCCTCTTCCAGATTTAGAAGAGAATTTAATTAGGCTTCTTATAGATTTCTTTGGCAATTTTTGAATATATATATACTTCTCCTTCTTGATTACGATCCCCTTTAACTCACTGGATGTCCCAAATTATAAGCTTTGCATGGAATCAGTTGCCTTTGGCTATGTTTGGTATTATGTTACCTTCTGTTCAGTTAACGGTGTGGAGATAGGCCATAAGCACTGGAAAAACCTCAAAGCTCTTTTCTGCTGTTTTGAAATTGAGAAAGCAGAAACATAATTGCTTTTGTTGGATCACAATCCTGAATAGCAAAAGACTTTTTAAACATCTGCCCTTCCTTTGATTGGCTTTACATCTTCTCTCTTTTTTGTCTACTGTTCATTATTCTGCATTTTATTCACTAATGAAAAATTCTATCCATGACAATATTTTCATATGCTGTAAGATGACTGGGATTCAGTGCATTTAATCTGATCTAGCCCTACAGAAAACCTTAATAGAATGTGACAATATATGTTAATTCTGTGAGGTTTGTATTTTCTTCTTGCTCATGTAATATCTGATCTGTCCTGCCTACAATCTCAGCGCAATCTCCTGCAACCCTGACTTTTAACAGAGCCAGAGTCTAACTCCCAGGATGTATTTGCAACACTTATTGAAGCCAAGCAACACTGCATAGCTATATTTGAAATAAATTTTGCTTTCTTTGTCACTGGAGCCCAGCTCCCACTCAGATCTGTGGCAAATCCGGCACTGACTTAAATTCCACCAAGATCAGGGATCAGAATTGTTCCATTTTACACAGGATTCTCTCTGACGGGAGAACTAGCATTTGTCTGCGTGTGCTGATCTCCCTCTCCCCTCTTTATCACTAATCGAATGACTTGATATGTCTCTCTTCCTTTTTTTTTTTTTTTTTAATACCACTGTCAAATACCTGTCATGATATTAGCATTCATTCCCAGGGAAATGTA
>KZ505985.1:25168-42380 GCA_002844005.1 Limosa lapponica baueri
GTGTGCCAGCTGGCTGAGTAAATCCACAAAAGTCCAACCTCTTCCCTCTCTACCGTATCAAAGAAGAAAACGGGAAGAGGGGGACAGTGGGGAACCTCACTCCAAAAAACAACAGAAAATTGTGCTTCCCCCAAGCCCACTGCCGATGGGACGGTGAACCAGGTTACCTGAGTGCCAGGGTTGATGCAAGAGAGGAGTTAGGGGCACCTATTAGGAGTAGGACTGCATATTTCGGCACGTATCTGGATGGAATTTGAAATCCTTTTCCAACTTTCAAAGAGAAGAAGTTATTTTTTGAGAATCCCATTGCCGGGCAGTTGCTCAGGCATCTGTCTGCGTAAGGAGGGTGTGTGGTTTGGTCGGGGAGCGGGAGGCGGTGTTAGGCTGTAGCAGCACCCTGGTTTAGATTAGCGGGAGCTGCAATGGGAACACCCCTAGCCAGGCATCCACCAGTTCTGACTTTCCTTACAACTCTGCCAGCAAGCCTGTATTCCCTGTGTATTATTTTTACTTCATCTAGATGAGTTTATGCTGTGTTTCATGTTTACTTCTAATGAAATATGAGCAGAAACACCCCTTGCTTTATTTTTAGATGAACTGCTAGACTCCCATTTAACTGTTCATTGCTTCCCTGCCAGTCTCTGGTGGGATAGATTTTTTTATTTTTTTTTTTTTTCTGCCAGTGTAACTGACCCCCTGAACTGGATCACAGTGGAACAGTTGAGGGACTGTGACACAAAGGACATGGCAGAGAAGGGAGGAGACCAGGACCACCTCTTTTGGCAGCAGCAGCCCAACCTAAAATAGATGGGCCTTTACTTACTTTTCAGCTGAATTAGCCTATTCTTCAAAAGGTTTAAGTTCATTCAGTCAGTACAAAGCGAGGAGGGAGAATTTATCACACCCCCCCCCAACTTGCTCACTTAATGAATAAAAATGAGGTTTAAGAAAAAGACAGTTCCTAATTCTAAAATCTGTCAGCAGAAAGTGCCTAGAAGCAGTTTGCTTTAAATCAACAGGCACAAGTACTTCTATTTGTTAAATTAATAGGTTTTCCATGCAAAACATGTTGAAGCTTTTTTTCTTGCATGTTCCATGTATTTCTTAGCTACATAGAGTGCTTTCAAAATGTACACTTTAACCGATTACGATGTTTTGTCTAAAAGCAGCCTCAGTGCAGAAATCGTGACATAGTTAATCATCTTCTGTCACTTGATCAAAGTCTTTATTGTTCTGTATGATAAAGCGTTTAAGTGTCTGGAGATAGGAAGAAAAAGTGGGAGATTACCCTAAAGACTGATACCCAGTGTTTACGAAAGTGCTTAAACTACAAATATGGGACAGGATGTTAATCTATACTAATCTCATCATTACTTGAATAGGCCGTTTAAATCCACCCTGCAGATTTGTGAGCATTGTAAAGTGAATTATTAGAAAATGCATTTTCACACCCTTTACCTTAGGCTAGTTCTTCACCCAGGTGTCACGTGAACATTTTGCAGAAGTTAATTTTCATGTATAAATACAGCTAAAGTATTTTCTGTACTTGGCAGTGAAACTGAAAGAGCAGTTCTTCATTGTTAAGATACAAAGTTGTTGTAATTAGCTGACTTTGATATTGTAAACTGCTGATAGTTAAATTGACCGCATCTAGGTATTATTTATGATCTAAGTTAATTAGTTGGCTTAGAGGGCCCTGCAGTTTCGATGATGCCTGTCAGCTTGTTGATTTCTTTCCTGCCTGTACTTGCTTATTAAGATGGCTTATCTTTTAATTTTTTGTTAATACTGTTTGCTAGGAGAAGTATCTCATATTCAAATGTCAGTATATCATTCAGAATTAAGTGAATGATTGTAATTTTATTTATAGCTGTTGTCAGCAAATGCATAAGAAAATGTAGATCTGCCTTTAGAGCAGTCCAAAAACCTCAGATCTCAGGGAAGTACTCTTTGAGATAGGAAAAACAGACGAGACCATTTTAAGCTACAGTATTCTTTTTCTCATTTGTAACTGACACACTCAAGAGCATGTGATTTGGGCTTGTATTGCACCAATGTAAATAACTCAGTTTTTCTATTAATTTAGCTTAAAAGTAGGTAAGCAGTGTACTTATCTCTGTATTGTAAAAGCATTTCAGGACCAGAACAATTAACTTTTGCGTACCATCCTTTCCTCAAACCCATTTCTGCTGAGGACTACTGAGTCTTTGACCAAAGGAGAGTTGTTATGCCAAAACCAAAAAAGCTTTATTGGGCCCCTTCTGTATGTGCATTGTGATAATAGGCAATTGCTTGTTTTTCTGTAGGAACCTTGCCTGGTTTCAGCTGGAAAGCTGTTTAGTGCTCTTGCTTTGTTCATTGGATGGTCTCAGACTTTTCTTGGATATGATTTAAGTCTCAGATTGGAGGCAGAATTACTGGCTTCTGCACAGATGTTCTGCGGTGCATTCCACGATACTGTCAGATATTTCCAAACTTCTTGTTTGGAAATGAGGAGTCTGAAGGAGGGGTATCCCTGTTTCACAGTGCTTGAGCTACAGGCTAAAGTGTCCATGGTTTGACACAGCTCCCGTGGACCTCAGAGGCAGCTACGAGTGCCAGACATACTGGACTGAAGCCAGGCTGTGGTCCTAGGGTAGCTCAAACCCACTGTGGCAGCGCAGCAGCAGCGACCCATGCTATGGGTTGCGTATTCTTTGCCCTTCCCTTTTCTAGCATGGGTGCTCGGCAGGCTCTGAGGTGAGGTGATGCAGGGAGATGGGCTGGTAGAAGTAACCCTGCTTCACCTGCTCTCTTTCCCACTGAATTGGCTTACTGTGGGGGCCAGGAGGGAGCTGGGGCTGGCACAAAGTGGGGGGATAGTTGCAGTCCTGCCTCCGATTCATTTAAAGTTTTGTTTAACTCAAAGCCTTTGTTTCTGAGCAGCTGAGGAGGCAAGCAATGGATCAACTCAAATGAGATGACTTTTTTTTTTGTAGGGATGTGGCAATGTTGTGGCAGATAGAGGGAATTAATTTCTGTGCTGTAGCTGTCAGCTGGCTTCACCATGAGACCTGCAGTTTGCTGGCTTCTTACCATGCCTTCTGATATCTGCAGTAAATTACATGAGCATCTAAGGGAGTAGGTTTTGTGAGCTTCTGGCTCAGTGGCAATACTAATTTAACACTGCCCATCACTGCACCAGCGTCCTTGTTTTGCAAACTCAATTCATTTTGGAGCTAAACTGCAAATCAGGGCCCGTTTTCTGAAGTTGCTTTTAATCCAGGTAAGTGAAATGATTTGCCTGAGTAATGTATAGAATGTGGTGGGTAGGAGGATGTCCTATATGGGAGAGACTTCAGGCTTGGGAAAATGCCCTTACAGACAAACAAATCAATTTTTAAGTCTTCCTGATTGATCCTTAGACCAGCCTTGCCCTACATACTGAATGGGGACAGAGATCTTGAGGGAAATGGTAATAGTTGATTATTATATAGTGAATATGCAGATCATCTTTAGGTGATCCCAGATTTTTAAAAAAAAAAAAAGGAGTGTGTGTGTGTAGAAACGCTCCCTGTGGCAGCATGCTGATGTGTGGGAGCAGAACTGCTGTCTCTCCCGCTCAGCCTCTGCACCTGAGCTGGCAGCGTCTCTGCTAGCAGTGGTAAGCTCATGTTTCTTCTTTGTGCCAGGCTGGGAAGAGATTGGCACGTTCTCAACTGCTGTATTTTCTAAGTATTTGTTGATAGCAGAGGGATGACACGACTTGGCTTCTACACCAAGCTCTTGACAACTGTTTCTGGTTCTCCTCTCCCGTTCTCCCTTTCTTGTTGGCTTTGTTTTCCCACTTGTGGTTTTTTTTTTGAGTCCTGATCTTCCTTTCTGTGCATTTTCACAGGTGATTTGCCTTGCTGTTTCCTCTCTCCTGTTATTCCTAGCCATGCATCAGCTGTCTAGCCCTGATCTCTGAGGTCTGTGAGACACATAAGTCAGTGTCATCTCTGCTGAAAGAGAAAGGGGTTTTTCTGTCTGTTCCTGTTACTTATTGTAGACCAGCTCTGGTGCTGGTCAGGCCCCTGAAGCAGCAGAGGAGTATCCCAGCAAAAAACGCGATTGCCTTCCTCGGTAGCTGACCCAAGTTTGTTACAGTGAATGGAGTGATGGGCTCAAAAGCTGGTGGGAAAGGGAGGGTGCAACTTGTAGCTGAGAGGGTGGTTAGGAGGAGAAGTGGTGGGATTTTCAAAGGTTGCAGTTCTCTGTAACACTACCCTTCCCTTCACTTGCTTTCAGCTCTGTCTCCTGGGCCACAGCTGAAGTCAGTTGTGGGGAGGCTTCCTTTTATAGTCAACAACAGAAGCCTCTCCAGAGGATGACCTGTGGTGGATGGGATGCATGTCCCTCTAGGGATACAAAAGCAGACAGCATAGACCCAGATATCTGAAAAATAGCTTCTTAAAATTAGGTGAAACTTCTTCCACCTGTGGCTCCACAGTTCTGGATCTAGCTTTTGTTTCACGGCATTTGAGTTGGGCAGTTGCTTTCTCTTGGAGGCTCCCTCTTTTGGTGTTAAGTGTCTGAACTGTGTCGAGAAGTTTAGGAAACACTCTGCTCCGTGCTTTGCAGGTGGACTACTCTGTGAACCTCTGACATGCTTAGTCTGTCCTGAGCATTTGTATAGGCTAGTTTTTAAGAAGAAAGGGACAAAACAAAGTCAAAGGGTCTAAAGCTAGTCAAAATTGGGTGGATTTTCTTTTTTTTTCCTAGGGGATGATTTCTGGTACATTTTGGAAAGAAATTTTGATAGGATAGAGAACCTTTAAAAATTCTGCTCCAAAGCAAAGGGAACTGAATTGTTTCAAGGTTTGGATTTCCCAAAGTTGTATTCTGGCAAACATTGTTTTCTTGGTGTCATTTCTGGTAGTGATAGGATAGGGAAGTTCTGTACAAAATACTGATAATGATAAAGTGAAGCATGAGGCACATCCACTACATGAAAAATATTAGCCCAAATGTTTGAAGTTTAGGAAATCTTAAGAAAAAATAAAAGATCTGATAATGGAAAGTGTTAGTGTTGACAGGGCTACCAGGTCCTGGTTCTGCAGACTGCTATCTGCCTTGAAGCCTATCAGACATCTACTAGTAGTGTCACTTGAAGAGTCTTGAACTGTTGTGGTGATGTTGTACTGCAGTGCTCAACCCTTCAAATAGGGTCTTGGTGATTTTGCTTTATTACTGAAAGTCCTGAAGCTGGATTGAATTCCACCTAATTACTGTCTGTAATTGCTCTGAAGTTTGAGTCTCTTCTTGGAAGTAGTTAAGGCAGGTGTCATCAAGGAGTGTCCTCACTGCCTACTGAATACTAATATTTTCACTAGATAAACTACCCAAGTGAAATAATTATATTTTCATGGCAGCGTCGACCCTCAGGTTAACTGTGGCCATGCTTGAAGTGAGGTACGTTAAGGCTGGTCTGAAATAATCCTGATTTTAATATTAAGACAACTTTTTCATCTTTGTACCTTTCTTTTGCTTCTGTAGAATATGGAGGCTTTGTAGTCCTAAAGAGGAAGCCTCAGGTGCCCTTGCTGTGAGTTAATGAAGGACATGAAATTCCCCTCACAACATGAAACTCTCTCTGCCTTTGTTTTCCTGCCTTTTTAAAACCGTCTCTCCCAGGGAATTTATGCAAGCAGACGCAGCCGGCCTTTTGAGGCAGTGAGCTGTGGCTTGTTTGACAGTCGGAGAACTTCTTGCTTGAGCAGCTTGCAGAGAGCACGGTTGCTCACCTGCTCTCTTGGCTTGAAAGAGATTTGGACAGAATACCTTGGCCAACAGTTGTGGCAGCACCAGGAAGGGGAGGCAATTGGAAGCCACAGCAGCTTCACATAGGACTGTGTAGGTTAAATTGTTTGGAAAGGACTAGGATCATGGAGTTTAGGGTGATGAGTTGCCCTGAAGCAGAACTCGCATTGCTTTGGGATGATCCAGACATTATGTTATGGCTTTATTTGAAGCATGTTCTATTAACTGCATTTTTTTAAAAATGGCATAAAGTTAGAGATTATGGTGTTAATGTCTGTTTGGAAGGAACTGCTTTTATAGCTGGTGAAAGATATTTTGGAAGCTACTGCTGCATTCTTTAAGAGCAATCTTAGCTGGTTTTATTGTCTGGGTACCTTAAAGCTAATTATGTTGCAGAATACTAAATATGAGGAGTATGTATTGTACAGGTATCAAGTGTGTGGTATTGGGCAACATGCCAATCTTTGTACAAGACAAGATGACAAGGCGGGCTATTCCAGAAACCTTGCAAAGACTTGTGTAAAACAAATTTAGCGTGACAGACTGATTCTACAAAATAAGTGTTTTCGGCCTGTTCTTAAATGGAAAGTGCTTTTTAATAGTTGTTGTATGGGTCAGATTTGTCTAAAAACTGTTATGTTTGCTTTCAGAGCTACTGTTGTTACTTCTAAGAGGTTGAAAAGTGTATTCACTTGGAATTGTTCGCTAGAAGCTGTGATCTGTTGGGAAACGCGAATATTGTCCTAACTTGCCATTTGTTAGCTTTGCATTATGTTTCTTGCAGTGTATCTGATAGGATTTCTCACCTGTAGAAGAACTTAAATTTGTTTCCTAGAACACAAGTCACCTTCTTGATGTTGTCCTCCATAAAGATAATGCGCTTTTGGCACCAGCTTTTTGAGAGGATGTTGCTGGAGATATTTTAAGTAATCGCACTGTTGTAACCACATACTCTTTTTCTAAATGCTTCTGGAGCATTCTATTGGAAAGATTTGCTTAACTTTTCAACTTGCTTCTAGAATGGCACATTTTACTCCATTATATTTTCTTTTAATTTCATTTCTTCCTGCTTGCAGCATTTGGTGTCACTTGTTTTTCATTTGAGAGGAAACAACAGGATTTTGGAAAGCAGTGAGAGTTTACAAACATTTATTGATTGGGAAAGAGGAGGATACACCTTTCAGGACAGATTTGGATTAACCACTACAGAAAATAAGCGTTATCACTACTGTTCCAGATTCAGGGAAGAAAGGTGGTATGCACATGGAAGTTACTGTGCTTAACAGCTGTCAACAGCGTTTTAGCTATTGTATTTCCTAAGAACAAAGTCTTGCTGTGATTGCTTTCTGTGTCACGTTTCTCTGTGTTGTTGCAGTCCTAATCTGGATTAAAAACTGCGGCAGTTGACCCCTGCTCCAGGAGTAATCAAGTAGTCCACAAACAGCTCTCAGACAGTTTGGTGGTTTCAGAGCACTTTCACTGTTTCCCATTCTCATGCAAGGGAGAAGCCTTTGCTTTTATTTGATCAGTTTAAGATGCTATCCGCATTAGGTTTTAAGATGCAAGGGTCGAGGTGTTACCTGGTCACCTCTTATCTTTAGGTCATAGGCTGTGTTTTTGGCTGTGGTTAGACACACAGGAAATCTCTCGCCTCTTTTACAGCTAAATTAGCTATAAGTAGCCATTATGTGCCTTTGCTTTAAGAAGCAAGGGAAATGAGAGGGACTCGCCTCGGGCATTGCTTGATGTGCTGCCTACTTTTGCCGTGTGCAGAGCACCTTGGTGGATTATTTTTTTGTGTGTGTATCAAACTCCTCTGAGGCTGGATCTTTATGATCACTGCCCTAGTTACTGCTTTTAACGCACGACCTCTTATTTTTCTATTTCTTTTATTCAGTTGGGAACTTTATGCTGCATTGGCATTTTCTATGCTAATATAGCAGTATATTTTGCAGACTTCCATCTCTTGTAGAAGTTAGGTTTCCAGTGCAGTATGACTCTGGTAATAACAGGATATCTACTCTGATCTCACAGCTAAAAGGCTGAGGTCTTAAGACTGGTGTCAGTCACATCGGTGACCTCAGTAGGAGTTTCACATGGGTTTTTTTTTTTTTTTTTGGGGGGGGGGGTGTTGTAATGGAGATCACAACCTGGAAAGGGTTTATGTGCGCTCTGACTTTGGCTTGTTCTGAGACTTGTGCTAAGTGCCAGTGTTATAGCCATTTATGCCATTACAGTGATGTCTGTGATGAATATTGTTTCCGAGGATGCTGTAGCTCGATGTGATTTGGTTGTATCCTTTCTTAGTGATATGTAAATGACAGTTTCAGTTTTAAGTGCTTCCCTGTAGGGGTTTCAGTTGCACTTGAAGCCTCAGCCTTAACTCAGCATACTTAACTTTGATATGTCTGAGAAAATCACAAGCCTCCTGCAGAAGTCCCCCCATTAGTATCAACTGTGAAGATGGGTCAGTATAATAATCCTTAACTTGTTCTTCTAGACTGAGGCTGAATTTTGTGATATTTAAATAGCAAAGATTAAGTGGGTGGGGGAAAAAAACCCCATGTGTTAATATACCATGTGAAATTTTTATAACAAAATGTTATTGCTGTTCTGTGCTGTAATTTTAACATATTGCTATAGCGATATATGGAGCTGTTTCTTCTTGCTAGTCTCCTTGTTATCATTTAAACCTAGACAATTACTAGCTAATTTTGAAGTGTTGGAAAGTTCACATCAGTGTTTAAGTGGTGTGTTAAGTGATATTAGCATTACAGCATTTGCATCTCTGAATGGTGAATACAGTTTGTGGCACATCTTCTGCTGTAGCCGTGGGCTGCCCTTGTGAAGGGAAATCCCCATAGTCCACAGTCCTAGATGCACTCTGGTCACTTCCCCAGTGTCACATCTACAGACTGTGCAGTTGCAGAGCGCGTTGTTTGAGCTGATCTTATGGAAAACTAAGGCTGAAGAGCTTTCTGTAGCTGAACTGACTCACCCCTTGATTACCCTGTGGCCAGATGTCACACTGGGGAGGCATGTGGGGTACATTGGTGGGAGGTGTTGAGTCAACATTGTCCCTTGGGGTGACAGGGTGCAGTTGCACTGGCCTAGGTAAAATGTTTTTTCAAATTTCTGGCAGGTAATTTCTGTCATTATAATATTTCTGCATATTCCAGTATGACTATTCAGTTGCTTTACTCAGCTTTTAAAATCCTGTGTTTAAAATCCTGTATCATTGTAAAATGAAGTCTGATGCACGGTTTTGAGAATTTGGGGGATAAAGGCTAATTATTGTTGCTCAAGCAGTGTTTTACAGAGGGACTTTCTGTAGTGACTGGGTTAGCATAACAGACTTTTTTTTTGCTTGACTTTGGGGATAAAAAATTGTAGGAATAGTTTTACTGTCTTTAATGACCTAAGGGTGACTGCACAAGTTCAGATCAAAGGTCCACTTACCTTGTTATCCTGTGAGATAAGGGTCCGTAATAGATGGGAAAAAAAGTGTGAAAAATGGTGAAAATACAGTGTGATGCCTTCTGCTAAGTCTTCCCAGCTTCTGTCAGTCCATAGCTGAGGAGCTGCTTGAGGAGTTGGGGGTGGTATCTGTATCACTGTGTATTTAACAGGTCAACAGACCTCTTTCTATAGCGTTGTGGGCTTTTTTTGTAAATAGCTTTCCAAAGCTATTTTGAGTGTTTTTTACCTTCACAGCATCCTGTGTCAATAAGTTCCATGATTAAATTATGCGTTTTATAAAAACTTCCTTTTGTTTGTTCAGCTGCTGCAGCTGGGGGCAGCGGGTGACTGTTCTTATGTTACGGATCTTCTTTGTGTTATACGTAGCGTCATACAGCACATACCACTTCTTTGCAAGATGAACACTTCTAGTTTATTTACTCTTTCCTTGTATAAAACCCATTGCATTAATTTAGTTGGTTTAATCAGCATACATCTCTGCACCCTTTCTTGTTTTATAGCATAGTGGTAGACCAGAGCTGTACTTAAGTTGCAGAGGTACTATGGAAATAATAAAAGCCATCTGTTTGTTGCCTTTGTCTTTTTTAATTTTCCAGTATGGTTTCTCTTGGACTTCATGACTTGGCCGATCCTTGATCTGAAGTTGTTAGCTGACACTTATCTTTTACTTGTCAATGGGAATAGCTAATTTAGAATTAAGTTTTATGCAAGTATAATGACAGGGTTTGGATTTTTTATTATTTTGCCTGAGGCTAGGTTTTGCATTTGTTTTGCACTGGATTTCACTTGCTGCTTTAACATTTGATCATCCACAAGATCATATGGTAGCTATTTGTTAGGAGTTCAAGTTTTGACTACCTTGAATAATTTTGTATTCTCAACAAAGTTCTCTCTTTGTGCCTTTTGCAAAATCGCATGTATGTTGTGTTGAGTAGTGTGGGTCCTAAGTCAGATCCCTGTGGGATGCTCTTGATACTCCATAGTGAAAACCAATAGTTTATATACAGCTGTTTTTTCTTATTTCTTGAGCACTCCTGAATCTTCAAGAGGAGTCTCCTAGCTTATATTACCTTTGTTTAAAAGAAGAACAACCCTTGATGAGGTGTCTTTTCAAAGGATGTTCAGATATGGTGTGTTAACTGGACTACCCTATGCTTATGGCTAATTGCTTCAAGGAGCATAGATGCGTTTTGGAAAGATTACTTCCTTCTACCAAAGCAATATTAATTCTATTCTATTTCCATATTGATGCAGACCCCACCAATTCTGTTCTTTATTATAGCTTTTATCAACTTACCAGGCTTAGGCATTTGCTTTACTGGTCTGTAGTTTTCTGGATCTCTTCCCTTCTTTCCTTCCTTGATCTTTAAAGTCTTGGTGTGTGTTTGCTGCCTTCCATTCCTCCGCTACTGAGGCTATGCCAAGTACTATGTTGCACGCTATGGTTAAAACTTCAATTTAGTATCTGAGTTCTTTGAACTGACAGGTATGATGTAGTCCTGGCAAATGACAAAGGTATTGTGCTTGACCACTCTCTCTGACTATTCTCCAAGCCATAGCAGCAAGATGAATTATATTTATAGCAATGCCCAGGAGAAGTGCTGTATTTAAAGAAAATGGAATAGTCTGCCATTTCAAAACTTAACAGAAGTTGTTACAAGAAAATGAAGGAATGGAGTCCACGTGAGTTGCAGATTAATGTATTGACTCTTCTGTGGACAGAAGAGATGAATATCTGAGGTTGATAGGGTCTCAGTAATGGGTAGCACGGAGAAGGTGGGAAGGTTGTTTTCTGTTTCTCTTTGTAGAGAAGCTAAGGGCTACTCAGAAAAAGCAAGCAATTGGCAAGTTCATAACAAATGGAAAGGAAGTGATTCTTCACACTGTAACTGACCTGTGCAAATAATTTCTGTTGGTTTCTGTACAAGTTGAAATTACATAGACTGCAGAAATTACTAGAGAAGTTTAAACAAGCATTTAAGGCTTTTAAATGCAGATAGTCCCCGAGACAGAAACTGTTGGAAGAACATCTTGGTTAAGTTATTACTATGTAATATTTGCCTTTCTATGTTCTTCCTTATTGGTAACTCTTGAATGCAAGTTCTGGGGCTGGCTATGCTGTAACTGATTTTTTCATAAGTCCTTGTCCTGATTCAACAAATGGTATCCCTAGATGCTGCTTGGAGGAGTGTAAGGCCCTCCGCTAGAAATTCTTGTTGTCAGGAGGAGCTGTTTTAACTCCTCTAAGTTCTGCTGCATGAGCAGCAGTTATATTAGCAAAAGAGCTCACACTGAAACAGCCTTTGCCAATCACTGAACTGTTGTCACTTGTAAAAGCACATCGTAGCATACCTGAGTCTTCATCAGAAGGTCCCAAGCTCTGGTGCCTATGGGCAGACAGATTCCTGATTTTACCACAGGCATGGACTCCTTAGCATTGGCTGGCTTCATAGATGTGGTGGGAACAGGATATCTCCGTATAGGTACCATTGATCAGGTGGTGGCCAAAGCTTGCTTTGTTCAGTGTCTGCTGTGGAAACCCAGGACCTGCCTTCTGGAGGAGGATTGCCAGATCAGGGCCCAGGCAGTGCTGGTGAGGCAGTATGTGTTGCAAGTGAGAGGCTGGATTTAGGACTGTGTTTTGTGAAGGCTGGAGTGTGAACGGTTAAGTTTTGGAGAGGGCATTGAAGTTAAGGCATCTGCAATGGTGAAGGTGATGGCAGGAGGCTAGAAGAATCCTGGACCATGGAGATGAGAATATTTAGGAGAAAAGGAGGAATTGAGATTGAGCAGCCAGGCCCAACAGTCTTAGTGACACCTTGGCTACCCAGGTCCATCAGACAGCCTATCAGCTGATGGATCAGAACTATAAAATTCTTGCAATAGCTATTTTCTTGGAAAAGCTATTTTTATTGCTTTCAGATTATGTCTCCAGACATTACTATGAATAGGCAGAACTGGTGTGGATTTCATTTTTGATGTTGCTTGTAACCTGCTGGAGGCCATCTTTTATTAATATTTGGAATGTGGAAATTTTTATAGATATTCCCATAAACTGCAAGTTTTGAATTTCTTACAGAAACTTATTACTGAACATCAGCATGATGCTGGATGACTGGGGTTGGATTGTAGCTAGGTTGTGGGGGGATGTTCCCCCCCCCTCGCCCCCCCGCCATTTCCCAGCACCTCAAGTGAATCTTTCTCCCTTGACAGACAAGATGTTTCTCTCCCGTGCATTGGTACAGGTGCTAATCTCATCCAGTACTGAACTGGTTTAGCGCGTGAAACTTACAGCAAACTTCCCGCTTCTTGCTGGATTAATTTTCTGTCATTTCAGCTGCTAGAACTGGATTGCTGTGGGGATTTAATGATGCCCTGAGTGAAAGGAGTGTGAAGTGGTTTGGGAGAGGGGAACACAGGAGATTCCCCTTCTTGAAAGTTTGCCCTGATCTGTGGGCTTGTGAATCCTGAGCAGGGATGGTTTACCTAGACCTGTGCTGTGTGTCTTGCCCCTAGGTGTTTGCCTCACCCTTCATAGAGATGACCTGGTGGCTGCTGAAAGCCCTTAAGGTACAGACTGTTGCGTTAAATTGGTTTCAATTTTCTGTCTTCCTCGCCTGAAGGTGCTGGGCCCTCCGGCTGCCCCTCTGCTGCTTGGGCAGCTCCACCAGCTCCACAACAGGAGTGATCACCAGAGCAGGTGGTGGTGAGGCTCTTCCCTGCTTCCTGGATAAAGTTCTGTGCCTGCTCTTTCAAAATGGGTTTCATAAATGGTGGAGGATCCTGGCTCACATTGTTGCAGGTGCCTGGGAGAGAGAGGGAGGGATCCAGGCCTAGGCTTCTTTTTAACAGTATTTGTACTGGTTGAAATCACAATGATAAGCTATGAATCGAAAAGGGTTCACTTGGGAGGAGCTGTAGCTCAGGGGGTATGCATGCAGTTTTGTCCTGTTCAGTAAATTTTTAAAATGGAAGTAATGAACTGAATTCACTCTGATCTAGTTGAAACCTGAAATCTTGGTTTTTGGAGCCTTGTTTATTTCTGCTAACTCTTTTGGAATTCCTTTTTTCCAGTTTGTAATTCTAAATGAAAGCTTTAACAGGCTATATGGAAATTCAGTAAGCCTTTATTCTTTTTTGGCACTTTCCACAGTATATTCAGGAAGCAATAGAGATATCTGATAAATCCCTTCTTACCAGAAGGGTGTAAACCTGCCCCCTTTTTTTTATTTTTTTCTTCCTTGCATTTCTAAATTACCTTTCTTTTTCCTTCTCCCACTTTTTTTTTCCATGCATCTAATCATGCTTAGTCAAATTCTGACCTGTGCCAGAAATCTCAAAATATCAATTCCCCTTCAGTCTTTCTCCTCCAGCTATGAATATGTATTTAATAACACAAGCATTTTCCTGTTTCTTCTGTTAATATGTTTATTTAAAAAAGTGTGTACGCATGATGAAATGAGGCTCCTAAGCATGCTGATAAGCAGTAAGTAGGTGAAATAGCGCGTTTGAGGTCAGTGGAGCTGTTTCTGTGGCTCATGCTTTGCCTGTAGTTTGTTCTCGGTTGATGCTGAATCTGTGCATCATCTGATCTCTTGGCTGTATGCATTTCTTCCAGATGAAACGTGAGCATGTGATAGCATTTAAGTTGTGGTGAGAGCACGTGGTAGTGTAGTAAAACAGCCAGCAGGCTATTTTAAGAGGGCAGATGATAACCTCATGTAGAACAAAATCTTTTGCAGTAAGATGAGTCCTTCCCCCTGCCCCCAGCTCTTACTCTCTGACACGCTCTGAGTTTGCGTCTATGAATACTGCTGTTTTGAATCAAAAGGTCTGTCTCTACTATGTGTCTGTGATACTTTGTTTTGATGGTAGTGACTTAAACCGGTATTTAGCTACTATTTTCCCTGTTTCACAAACGGAGAACTGGATTGCAGGTAGCTGTAGCTATTTTGGACCCGGGGAAGTTGGTTTTCATATTTTTCTTCTTCCAAATTTTTCATTATATAAATTAGGCTTTTTTACTTCATTCTATAGGCCTCTTCTCCTCACTCCATGCAGCATGGCTTTTGAAACTAAGCTGATACCTCAGAAATTAGTTGAGAAATACTGGCAGAACATGTTATCTAGACAGAAGGCATCTGAAATCAGTTATGGCAAGCCATCCTTCCTGGTTTTTTAGGGAAGAGTATGGAGATATTCACAGTTTAGTTGATGTGTACTACTTTATTTAGAAAATAAATCTAAAATTCAAGTATTCTGAAAGGAGACATCTTCCTTCCTGATGTTTGAAACCTGGTTGCAAGTTTTCTGAATATATCAACTCCCTCTTCCTTAGGAACTGCTTTATTCTGAGCCTTAAAAAAAAAATAAATAAAAAAATCAGTGTGTCACTACTGATTTTGTCTATTGGCAAAGAGCAGTTTGTAAACCCTTGCGTAGAGATGATTTGGTTCTGATTGTTTATGCTCAGGAACTGCTTTCAGACCCTGACCAGGCCAGTTGAGCAAACTGTTTTAGTAATCTTAAGTGACTGTCATTGTTGCTGTCCTGTCATTTTGATTTCTGCTGTGACTATGTGTGATTTGCTTGAGGTCAGCCTTCGTTTTCAGTGCTCTCAATAACTTTCAGTTAGCTTATAATGTTGGTCTAGTGTTTGTGCAGAGCCATTTTTTTGCATTGTTCTTTCGTTAAGTCTTTTTCCTGGTTTATTTAATCCTAATTTATTATTGGGGAAGAAAGAAAAGTCAGGAAGAAATTGTTGATATATGAAAATGATGGAGCCATAATGTATGTTAATCTCTAAGATGGGAAACAGTCTGCAGTTTCCATTATAGTAACTTTGCTTGCAAGTATGACATTTATCTATAAGTTATGGAGGAGAAGGTGGATCTGACTGTGAGCTTTACTTGGTACTTCAGGGCACGATGGACATCCTCTAAACTGGAACTCAAGGCGGCTTGTGTTCTCCATGCTGCTCCATTGTGGTGGTGTTGAATGGGCTTGGTTGGTGGAAGGAAAGGTGCTGAACAGAGTCTGAAGTAGTACCAGTGGGATCAAAGAGTGGTTTCCCTAAACCATGATCTGCTGCTGTGATTTAAAAAAAATAGAAAAAAGAAAAAAAAACTGCAGCCACTCAAGTGACCAGCCACTCCAATGACTTGCAGTTGTTCCTATCTAATGGGGATCATAGTCTTGCAAATGTGACCAGTTGATACCATTAACAAATGTCATGTGAATTTGTAAGACCAAAATCTGCCATTTCTTTTTTTTTTTCTGTAATTGCAAATTGTTGACAAATTAACTCAGCATCTCTCTCATAGAATGGCCTAAAAACTGACTTCACAGGCTTTCTCCTGCTACAGTGATTTTTAATGAACTATTCAAACAGGAAGAAAAAGTTTTCATTAAGTGTAAGTTTCTACTCTGAAGCACAATCCTGGAGTAGATGCTAGCATTGTTCTTGGGGGGGGGAAAAGCAGGACCTAAAAAGCTGCTTTCCTTCTCTGCAGCCTGTTCCTTTTGGGAGAGTCTCTTGTTAGTTCTGTGGGTTTTGCTGCTATTTGCTTTTCTTCCTAAAATTTGTGCCAGCCTTTTTATTAGCTGTGGCACTGTATCCAATCCCCGTGGCAGTTTTGGCTTCTAGTCCACTCACACCCTTTAGTGCTGAATAAGTTTGTCATCTGTGGTGTCTAAAAGGAACACTATGATAGCAGGAGCATTCTTTTTAGTAAAAGGTTACTGACACATTGGAATTTTTCTGTAATATCTATGCTGATAAGCACTGCAGAAGTAGATTTGTTTTTTCATTACAGGGTCAGATGACACAGTCACTTTTAGGAAGAAAAAGACTTTGTGACACTCTAGAGAAACTCCTTGCTGGTTTCTTGTGGGGCAGTTCTGTTGGTGCAGAGACTTGAGCTTTTGACATCTGGAGCATTGCTGGGGTACAAGGCTGGCTTAGTACAGCACAGAAGATCAAGTAGAACCCATCAGCAAATTCGGGCAATTAATGTAAGCTGTAGTTAACTGAGCACCTAATCATGAATATCCAAATGTATCATTGTTATTCTGTACAGCAGGGCTTCATCTAAGCAGGTGGATGTTGTACTTCAAGTGGAGTGAAGTGCTTGGGTCTAATTTTTACTCCTCATTCAAACGCCTTTGGTTTTTCATTCTTAGGAATTGGACTGTTAGGAGAAGGATAAGGTGGAGTTTTCAGTTATTTTTAGGAAGAAAAGCTAGTTATAGATCAGTAGAATATCCTTCACTTTTGTCTTGTGGTTTCCCCAAAAACGTATGACTGTTTACCAGATCCTTGTTTATCAGATGTGCCAGCAGCCTGTGATGGCTTCTGCACTTATTACCCAAAAATTATTTTTTTACCATTTTAATCACTGAATGCTTACTCTGCTTCATAGCAGATCTGTCTGTATTTATTTCCAAGTGTGTACTTTGTGGATTTTTTTTCTCAGTCCTGTGTGTCTTGTTACTTACACACAGTATTCCCCATGTGTTTTGGCCTAGATTTCCACAGCTGTGTTTCCTGATTTATTTTAGGAGGGTAGTTTACATAGTTCTTGTCTGTGTATATCAGAAAGAGGTGAGTTTTACTGGGCTGAATCTTCCTTGGGCTATGTTTCTGGCCAAGTTTCCATGTTGAGGTGCCTCTCTTCGTTGACACTAGAAGGATTTTATGCAATTGCTTTGTTTCGGCTAACCAAGTAGGTGTAACCTGTTGTATTGGCAAGTACCCAGGCATCTCAGCTTCAGTGTCCCAATCAAATTTTATCTTAGGTAATTTCATTCCAATAAGTTTTATTTTTGCCTGTAGTTCCAGGAGTGTGAGCTTCCTTAAGCCTTAGTACTCAATCATATATTAATACTGTGTGCCACTGAATGTCTCTATTCAGTGGCAGCTGAGATTATCACTGTGTGACATCATCTATAA
>KZ505985.1:80063-98660 GCA_002844005.1 Limosa lapponica baueri
GGGATAAGCTTGTAGTCTGGGCTGCTGAAAACTTACTGTCCTATCTTACAGTTTACTTCAGTGTGGATTATACAATTGGCTGTTGGCCATATAACCTACTGCTGAAGATACCCAGCCCTTCAAGTGGGAGTTGCTCTGTAGAAAAGAACAGGGTTTTATCCCTTCTGGCACCCTTACGATACTGTTCACTTGTTTGTCCAATTTATTATTTCTCACTTAGGATGCAATCTAGTATGGATATTTTTGAGCGGTTCTGAGAATGGTGATATGGTAGTAGTGAGGCTGGTTATAGAGGATATACTTCCCATCAGTTTGTGTTTAACTTGAAAATTATTTTAGATTTTAGAGAAGTAGGAGTGTGCTTTTATTTGCATATGAAGTATGCAGCTTAAGGAGGTACTAAGAATAAGACTGGAAGAGTTGCATTTTTCTTTTTTTCCCCTGCTTATGCAGATGCAAAATCAGAAGTCAGACTTTTACTTTCTGCTGATTGTACCAGTTCTAAGCTGGTGCTGCACAGCCAATTTCAGATATTTATAATCCAGATATTTTCTTACTGCAGTTTGAGATGATAGATTCTGCTAAAACCTTTTGAAAAACTACACTGTGTATATTCATATTATCTTTCTTTGTAGCCTGTCCTCCCTTATTCATGTGAATAAATGTGTGTATACTCCTCTGACAAACCTGATCAAAACCGATTAGGTTCACCAAGACTGTGTGAAAGTAAGCTTTTCTTCTAATTACTGTTTCTCTTGCTGAGTCATCTTTTTGTTACGTACTCACTGAGGCTGCTGTTATTTAAGCACCATTTTATGCTAGACAAAATAAGCCCTTCTGAACAGAATTGTGACATTTTCCTTCACTGTTCAGCAAATGTGGTGCATTCGAGCATGAAAGATGAAGAAAGTATGAGTTATAGAAAGTATTTCTGTACTGATGGTGGTAAAGCAGCACTCTTGCCCTGGTTACAAACCAACATAAAAGTGCTTTATGGTCCTTAAAAAGCAAGATGAGTGACAATTGTGTAAAAACAGCCTGTTACTGCACTGTAACTGGCTTCTGTTTGTGCTATCGAGCTTAATATGATACTTAGATCTTTTAATGAATGTTTTAAGTCTATCATCTCTGCTGCTGTAGGGTAGAGGGAGAGAATCCTGTTGTCACTCCATCCAGTTTTTATCTAAGTGCTGAAAATGCTGCTTGTAAGATTTGGCATGGTATATGTGAACGGATAGTAAACTGTTGTCACCGATAGGTATGTTGACTAAAACTCAAACTGCTAAAGAAGGTGCTAATTACTACTAATTCTTGAAAAAAATTTGCTGAATAACTGTCTTACAGGTATGTACCATATTCTGCCTATACTGTGTGGTGGCATAATCAGGCCTGACAGTTATGGGGTTGAAGCTGTAAAGAAGGAAGAGAAAGCTGTTGGTTGCCTGTCATTGACCATAGATTTCTATCTGTTGATTTTACAAAAACAAAATACACGACAACAAAACAGAAACAGTAAAAACAACCAACCCAGTATATGCTTTTTTTTCTAGGCTTTAATTTATTTCTATATCAGTAGTACAGAAACTTCATTTTATTACTCTGTTTTTAGGTTGCCTGAAACTCAGCAGAGGGTTGGAGGATGTTTTCTAAATTTGATGCCACAAATGAAAAGCTTATACCTTGCATACTGTGCCAACCATCCATCAGCAGTAAATGTTCTCACGGAACACAGGTACGTTGCTTTGCGGTCTTTTAAGTCTGATACAAAAAAAATGGTGCATAAAATACACTGGTGTTGTAAACCTGCGACGTCTCTTGACATGTGTTTGCTATGGTAGTGCTTGTTTAAGGAAAAAAAATAGTAGTATATATAAAAAAAAAAAAGACAAAACAGCCCCACAACACGAAGCTGTTCTGTGTGATCAGGACCAGCTTGTCACTTTTGGCAGTGTGTTATCAACTATTTGAGAACATTTTCTCATTTAAAGAACACATGCTGAACTCCAAGTATGTAAAACAAAGTGTACTGATTGTCATATTTGTTTTAAAAAAATGTCACTGAAGTTTGAGGAATTATGGCATAATTGATATGATTACTGGTAGGCAGTTGGTGAATTGTAACTTGGCCCTGTAAAAGCCTGTATATTTGTATGTACTTAACTTTATGATGGTATACCCTTAGCTTTACTTTTAAGTGATAAGAAGTAGGATGCTGAATTAACGTGATGGAGGTTGCTGTGTTTTGGGACTGACCTTGCATTTGCATAGAAGATGCCCTGTATCACCTTGAGGGAAGAAAAGTTGAAGCCAGAATTTGATTAAAGAAGTCCGCTTTCACAAACTTATCCTATGTATTCTCCTGATGATCTTGTGCTGCAGCAGCTTTTAGTATGGGGCTATTTATGTTTGCTTGTGGTGCAGGACAGAACCGTGAACTTCTCTTGAAGGTTAGACATAGGACAAATTCTAGCAGGATATCTGTTCTTTTTGCCTTTTTTCCCCGCCTTTTTTCCCATCTTTTTTTGTCTTCTTGTGATGGACCAAAGTAAAGATATTTTGAGTATTCTTAACTCTTTCTAAACAAAGAGGAGCATAATTGCCTTGTTTTCTGTAGTGTTAGCTTCTTCCAAGAACTTGCATTAAGTTTTAACAGCAACATTATATGGCACATTTGTGAGCTTTACTCATAATAGGATAAATAAAGAAAAAAATCTGCCTTCTACCAAATACTATGAACTATCACTTATGTTATTAAGACATGTAACTATCTTCCAACCCCACTTTGGAAAATCAAGCTGCAAATTCACGCTGTAGTATAGGCAAAAAGGCATGTTTTTGTCAGAAGCAACGATGAATTAAAATTAAACAAGACAAAATATGTTTAAAATAACCCTGGTTGATACCCTTTAGTGTTTGTTTTATTTTAAATGCCCTACTTCTAGTACCATTTTCTGTAAATGGTAAAATATTTATTTATTGGCCAAGAAGGCCAACAGCATCCTGGCCTGTATCAGTAACGCTGTGGTGAGTAGGACTCAGGAGGTGATCATCCCACTCTACTCGGCACTGGTGAGGCCCTACCTCAAGTACTGTGTCCAGTTTTGGGCCCCTTACCACAAAAATGACATTGGGGGCCTGGAGTGGGTCCAGAGGAGGGCAACAAATTTATTCAGAGGTCGGGGATTTAATTTCTAGGTGGAAGATGTAAGTGATAGCAAAGTGATCACCTACATTTCTTAAGATTTGGAGATGTTTGGAACAAATTATCCTAACTTTCAGAACTCTTGGAAAGCACAGGGAATAGCCATGTCTGAGAAACTGTGGCAGAAATGCAAGGGAAGAAAGGTGTTTGTTCTGCAAATAAAGAAGAGAAGCATTTCTTCTCCTCTGTGTTGCTTTGCGCATAGGTTGTCCAAAGAAAAATTCAGCTTCTGGTCAGTAAAGTCAGCTTGGTATCAAATCCTGGCAGAGTCAATATAAATATCATAGAGCAGTTAAGTGATTCAGATGTGGAAGTAGGTTAAAAGCAATTACATTGTTCATAAGAGATGGCTCAAGGTGAGGTAAGTTGTTTAATCCTATTGTATTCACAGGCATGAGTCAACAAAAGTGAATGCTATTTTTTTTTAATTACCCCTATTTTGTTATTCTAAGCCCTTCATTTTCATTGAACATCATTGCTGTAGGTAGCAAGTGGCTTGACTAAAAATTCTGCTTGAGACAGCTGCCATGAAGAAATCAGAGTGGCTTTAAGCAGTTCTGAACCTTTTCCTTTCAGAATGCCAGAAAGCTTTTAATTACATTGCTTTAATGGTAGGGGGAAAAGACCTTTTTTTTTCTGAGAATAACAAACTGATTGAAGGCATGAAGAAAAGGAAAATACTCCAAACTATCTCCTTGTCTATCTAGTTGAGATGTTTTTATTGCACAAAAGCATCCCTAGTAAACCTTAATGTAAAACTTACTGTGAGGTTTGGGGATAGTCATGGTTGTAATAATAACGAAACAACTACACTGCAGTGAGTGCTAGATTAATACTGAATTGGAATTGTTCAGATATGTATAAGACTGAGGTTTAAGACTTTTAAAAAAACAGTAATGATTTTTGTTAGCTGTTTCTGTGGAGAGTCTAGCAAGCTAGAGTTTGCTAGTTTTAGCAGAGAGTCCAAAAGCATTAAATGTGTTTTAATACCAGCAGAAATACGGATGTTTGCTGAATTCTAGGGTTTGACTGTCATGTTTGTAACAGCTGTGCTATTCAGTAGCTTTTTAGAGAGAAGAAGAAAGAACAGTCTGGAGTGGTTTGATTTGGAACATAAATTCTTACTGTCTACAGCAGATTATTTTTTGCCTTGAACTCTGCACACTTCATAAACTGAACGCATATGCATTAACTGTGCTTCTGAAAGCCTTTCTACAAAAAAGCCTAGCAGATAATTTTGTCAGATTCTTATATCACAGAATTAGTATTTTCTGCAGTTTATTAAGTTTACTTGCTTTTGATGGGGACCGTATCAACAAAAATGAAACAAAAAAAAAATCTTCTAGATAAGTGCTCTGAGGGAAACTTCAGAAACTTTACCTCCACTCCATTTATAAAATATACTAGTTTTATTATTTTACTGTCACTGACTAAAAACAGCGTAAAGGAAAATGGCTGTCATTTTGAAGCATTAACCATATTGTTTCTTTAACCAGTTGGATCACTATAACATCAAAATTGTAAGCAGTCATCTGGTTTGATGGAATGTTACACTTCTAGGTTTTTAGTTTAATTTTCTGAAGTATCAAGCATGCTCTTTGAGCAGTGTTGTAACTCCTGTTAAAATGTTGTTGACACCTGGTAAAGAAGCTCTGTGTGTGTGTATATGCATGCGTATAGATAAAACCTGATGATGTTAACTTACGCAGAGTTATTTTGGACTTCTGGTCAAAAGCTTCTTTTTTGAATAGCATTTTTGTGAAGTTGATTCTAAATAGCAGTACTTGGGACAGGGCTGGAGATTTAAGAAGCATTCAATTGGAATGTGGCTGTCTTTTTTTCTTTTTTTTTTCTTTTTTTTTTTTTTAAATGCCATTCAGTATGAATGCTAGCCTGTGTTTTCTTTCTTATCTTTGTTGCTTGCTTCTTGATCATATGTAACAGCAACATGGGGGCTTATATTCAATTAGTACAAAAGAAGAGGGGTTGTGCATATATGCGTTCATATATATGCATGTTTATATAAATACACAGTAAGCAGTGAAAGGGGTTAGTTACATTATTTAATGATAAGAGATTTTTTCATGTTCAAATCTTCAAAGCTGCAAACATCTTTTATTTCCTCAATAATTATTATATATTATATATTAATTATTAATTATTATTATATAATTAAAGTTAATTATTAATATTGAAATTAATATCATTAGGGAATATATGTATGTGAATATACAGAGTGTATGTGAATATACAGAAATGGGAATAAAACCTAATGCAGCCCAAAAAGGAATCCAGGTTCCAGAGCTGCATATTTCTGAGGTTGTATTTGCCTCTGATAACCACTACCACAACAAAAAAAAAATCTTTCTATTAAGTTTGGGAACAGGTTCTCTTCTTGGTTCTAGTTGTAGCACTGTAAGTTCTATCCAGGTGCTAAGAGTTGGTACTCAACAGTTTTAGACAGTCTTGAAATTTGGTCGGAACTTTTTGTCTCAGGAATTGTTTTAGAGCCATTGCATATTTTTTCCAGAATTAGAATTCTTTCTGTGTAATGAATCAAGAGTTTTTATGAGTTAAGTCATTTTTCCTTAGGTGTGTCATTATGTCTTCTAATTGTGTCGTAAGCCACTGGCTAGAGCTGAAGATGTGGAACTCGCCAGATACAGCTGGGTGGTGGCTCTTGCAGAGATCAGTATTTTGCATGTTCCCACCACTGCCTCTTAGCTTGTTCTCCTTATTCCCTTCTCTCATTGTGGCTATACTGCCCCTGTACGTGATCCCATTTTATTTACTTTATCCTGTAACAGTCATACCTCTTTGGCTGAGGTTTTGTATGAGGTTTCAGTTTCTCATAACCCTTACTTGAGAGTCCCAGTTCAAGTCCAAGGGCAGGTGATCCAATACAATAATACGGTGTTATTTCTGGAGAGAGTTTTGCTAGCTGGGGAGAGCAGGACTGCCTCGAGGGCGTAGTGTTTAGTCAAAGTAGCATTGATTGCTGTGTTCTGATCGTAGACATATGGTTGCTTCCCAGTAAGAGAAGAAACAGGATGAGCAACCTAAGGCATGAGAGAATGAATTTCCCTCAGAGAGATTAAAAAACCCAGTTGGATGCAAAGTACAGAAATGGAGAGTTGCAGTGGAGTAAGGAGTCCCAGGAATATGAGATGTTACCTACCTGGGGAAGATCACAAGCCACAAAGTTCAGTGCAAGGGGAAACTCCAGAAAAGAAAAAGAGGAGGCAGAAGCTAGGACTGGGATTTTATGTGGACTGCGTCCCAAATGACAAGAGGAAAGATATTTGAGTATAGAACTCACTGAAGGGTGGATAATGCAATGAAAATAAAGTCTAACAGACCCCACTGGCCAGTGGACTTAAAATTCTTCTGAAGAATTCAGAGAATATGGAGAGTGTACCAATTACCCAATGTAATCAGCATTAAGTATGTTATGTATGGGGGGGTGGTGGTGTGTAGGCTTTTTTACTTTGTTTAAACAGCACCATGTTTATTTTAAAACAAAATGGAAGAAGAATGTTTCCAAAAGAAAATTTAATTTGATGAAAAGGCAGCCAAAAATTAAAAATATATGCCTACTTCTTAAAATTTTGCAAAGTGGCAAGGGTCGAGCCAGTTCTGAGCTGAAAGCAAGCTATTCACAAATCTTTGCTTGTTCAAACATTAATTTTGCTAGATTCTTCTGTTCTCTTAGATAACATGTCCCAAGCATATTCTACGCTCGCATCCCAGACCTTGCAGTCTGGATAAAATTTGTGGAGCTGAAACATCACAATTACTCTGAGTAACTGGAGCGTGGAATACAGATCAGCTTGAGTCAGACAACTCTTTGTGCCTCCCCCACTTTGGTGCATCCCTGAGCCGGCAAGTGTGCAGGCTGATGTCATACGCCAAGCAACAGTCCCCGGGAGAGGAGCTTGACTGGGAAGTTTAGCGCTAGGAAATTAAAAGCTGCGGCTGAGGGGTTTGCTGAGCCAAGCTGCGCCACGACGCCCTCAAAATGCGGTGCCTGTGTGCAGTCCTCAGACCCCTCAGCAGTGATAGCTCCTGCTCCATCTATTACAAAGAGAGACCTACTTCAGAAGTGTAAGTTGTGATTTTAAACGAATACCTTCTAGTTCCTGGACGTGCTTTCCTCAAGTTTAAAGTTTAAATGGCTTTTTTTTTTTTCCCCCTCCTTCTGTTACTATAGGCACATCTGAACTTATTTTCCTCCTCCCTCCCCCCCTGCCCCATTCTGATTTGCAGCTTTTGAGGCAGCTGTACTAAGAAAGATTTGAATATATTAATAGGGCTTAAAGACACTTTTCATGGTGACCTTTAAAGTATCTCAAGCTGTGAGCTAACTCTAGTCTGGAATGGAGAGGACTCTTCAGCTCGGGATCTCAGGATAAATGAAGCACAGCACTTTTGTATGCTTCTCTGCATTTTATTCTGTAAAATGACGCAAGTAGTGAATTCAAATCTCAGCTGCCTCTTTCTGAAAAGCTACTTATTTAGGCAGGTGTGACTAAGTTGATGATTTCACTTTTCAAAAGTTTTTCCCATTCAGCTCAATGATACTTTTATTTTTTTTTTTAATTGTGCTGCTTAGCTGCCAGACAGAGTTTTATTTAGCATATACTGCCTAGGAGAGTGTGGTACTTCCAGGCATCAGTTGAAATTGTGACATGAAAGAGCCATTGTCTTTGGCAAAGCAGCTGCGCTCTTAAGCTAAAGACACTGACTTTTAAGCTGCTATTAATTAAAAAACAGTTGTGAACTGTTGTCATACTCAAACAGTATTTCAACCCACCCATGTTTTATTGAAAGTAAATCTTTCCATTATGTTCCTTATTGTATTTGTCCTTTGTAAATAAATGAAGGATGCTCACTTTAAGCTTTGAGCTAAAGTAACACCCTTTTTTGCCAGATATTTTATGTCAGCGAAGCTGCAGAGGTAGCAGGTTGGTTTAACATGAGTAGACTGCTAATGGGGTCTGCGTGATGGGACTGCTCAGATAAAATTTGGGGGACTATTATGTTAAAAGAACGTGTATGTGTTCATACTAGAGTTTGAACAAGCTGGCATGTCAGAACTTGTCAGAGGGCAGCACAGAAGTGTATGAAAGAAAACATTGTCTTGGGAATGTTGGGAGGAAAACTACGTCATTCATTTTTAATTACACCTATTAACACTGCTCCGTGTAAAAGGCTTCCTGATGATGCCATTGCTAAGCGTGTTTTTCAGGACTTTGTGTACATTTCAAGTGAGCTGAGGTTTAAACTTGCTCTGTAGGTTCCTATACTGTGATTAAGTAAAGAGGAGGTGATAAACAGCCAAGTATCTTGTGTCCAAGAGCAGTGAATGGCCTGGAAACTGCTGCAACATTGCATAACTACAGAGTGTGTTTAGCTAAAGGCATTGCAGTGTAGACAGCGAAAATAAGATAATATCCTACAATTTATTTCAGGTTTCCTAGTAGTCGATTTTAATTCAGGCTATAGGGAGGGTTTTTTTCCTGTTTTCTCCCATATCTATCTCATAATGCGGAAGTCGTGAAGAAATGGGACAGTGATAATGAAAATTAGAAATGTGAACGTGGGTGAAATGGTAACCAGTGTTCCTCCTACTGTAGAGGCATTAAATAAAAAAAAAAAAAGGAAGGGGGAGGAAAGAAAAAAGCATTGTGTTGATGGATAACTCAGTAAATGCCATTTATATAAAGCATTTGTCTGCCCCCAGCAGCGTGGAGATGGTCAAAGTAATTAGAACAAGAACTTTTGCGTCTTTGCAATCTAAGGGCAAAAATCAGTGCTGTTCAAAGCAATGTTATATTGAATGGCCTGTGATATTTGCAACTGGCGTGTACTGTAGAGTGTAGTGGTACGTTGGGGAGAAAAGAGAAGCCATGTAGACATGCATATGGATTGTGCTGCCTGAAATGGGGAAGAGAAGCAGTTAATGTGTAAAGGGAAGAGCTGATGAAGTTAGGCAGCAGGGGCTGTGCATCAGGCTGAGGCAAACAAAATGCAAAGAATGAATTTAAATGTTTACTTGAAGATACATATCAAGTGCCATAGGTACTCTTAACTTTGACACGGACATGGGTGGGGGTGCTTACAGGGAGAACTGATGGATGAAAGAAAAAAAAAAAAAGCAGTAGCCTACACATGATCGGTGTCATGTACCTAATGAATATAAATTTAAAACCACTGAGTGCCTTGAGACAGATGGGCTTTCACAGGTAAAGCTTCCTCTGGCAACTGGGCACCGTACCCTCGTTTGTCCACCCATCACCTTGCTGGAAACAGCAGCTTTCCTTTAACTGAGTCAGGAGAAGAGGACACACCACCACACCATAACCGTTCAGCTTAGCGTTCCAGCAAATTGGCCCGAATCTTCAGTGAACAAGTAGCTGGTAACACTGTAAAACCAAAATGTAAGTATGAGTCAAAATCCTTAGTCTTGTTTAGGGTGCCACCAGAATCAGTTGTCAAGTTCTGAAGTTGTTGTGATTTTCCGCTGAGTAAGCGCTGTGACTAAGAAAGCGTAAGGCAAAGTAGGTCTTCAGGCTTTAGGTACTCAGTTTGCCAGCTTTGCTTCTTAAATCTAAATTTAAGCTAGAAAAGCGCTTGGGTTTATCTGTGTTGCATTATCATATTTTTTCCACGCAAGGTAATGTAGGAAGCTTTTCAATGGGTTTTAATTTTGGCTAAAACCTGGTAATGTTACAAGCTGATTCTTAGGAGGCCTGGAGTGGCTGATATATTTTGCTTGAGAGGGATGTAGGAAGATTTGCCTGGTGGAGCTGTGGGCATTCTAAAGGGTGCCCAGCCCTTCTCTTTGCATCTTTAAAATGCAGTGCAGGTGCTGGGAAATCCCCCTCACCTGCTTTCTTGACTCCGCAGCCCAGTACAGCAGAAATGGCACGAAAATACTCACGGAGGAGTGCCTGGGCCTGGTTAGAAAGCGGGTGAAGTGCTCTAAAAGAGGTTTTGTAAGATTATGTCAGACCTGACAATTCGGAAACGGTGCTGGATGTGTTCAAGCAAGGTAGTGTAAGTAAATACCAATTAACTAATCTGAAGACAAGTAGACATTGGAGTAAACTGTATGGAAAAGTACCTTCTTGTCTGGGAACTTGGGGAAGCTTTAGAAGCTGGGAGGAGAGACATCCAGGTGGGATGGTGGGTAAAGCATTTACATGAATGGTGACCTTCCCATTCTAATGTTTTTGTTCTGCTCTCTTTATCTATTTGGACAAATGACATTATTAAGCAAAGTGTCACTTGTTCTGATACGGGAAGCAGTGCGTGTGTGTCTTGCGGGAGGTAGGGAGGTCTTTTTTGTCTTAATCTATGTAATGCTTTTGTATAGCATGACTCACTGATAATTGAACGTATGTGTTATAGTAGTGTGCTTATCGGTGTTTTTTTCCTAGTGAAATTGAGCACATCACTATTTGCTTTCACTTCTGCATGGAAACACTATGGTTTGGAGATCCTTGCCCTTCCCTTTTTGTTAATGTGACCATAATCTAAAAATCTTCTTCCTTTATTGCTCTTTGGCGTTTGACACTGTTTTTACACTTTCTGAAAGTACTGAATCTGGTAGCTGTCTAAGGCTTCCTTTGAAAAGTGAGACTATGCCAATAACCAGGGAGGGTAAGAAAATTTAGTAGTTCTGATGTACGGGGGCGTAATCGGTAGAAAGTAAGGACTTTCAGGATATCTTAGAGTAGAATTTACGTGACTGTCACATGAGAATACTGTTGGGGTTTGGGTTTTTGGTGGTATTTTTTTGAAGAACTCGTTAATTTATTATAACAAGGCCTCAAAACATGAGCAACCCTATCTGCGGACATCTAGAATGCAAGGAGATGTTATCTTTTTAATAAACAGCTTTTTGAATTTCCTTTATTTAGATTTTTGTCTTTAGAATCCCATGTTATTCTGCAACTTGTGTTTTCTGAAGCCTGGAAATCGGCCCAGATGCTGTCGTACCTTCCTTTCACCACAGAGAGGGCTCATTTTGTTCCTGGTCATTGAAACTCTTGAAAAGCTTTTCCTCCACCATACTCCTCTAAAACCTCTGCTTTAAAAGGAAGCAGAAGATGTAGCTATTTTAAGTTTCCTTGATAACAAAGTGAGCTGAAATTCCCAGGATGCAGTTCTTTTTTAACTGAGTCAATGTAAAAAGTTAAGGGACTGAGCCAGTTCTTGGAAATGGTTCAAATATGAAAAAACATCTGGATAGGGGAAGTAGCAGTTCATGATACTTGGAGAGCATGGATTTCTAACAGCAGTTTTGCTGTCAAAACAAGTGTGTTGTGTAAATAACACCCTCAACGAAGCCCAGACTCGTTTGAGAATAGATTGTGCAGTAATTATCTCTACTACAGTCTACCATTTGTATGGCTGTTGATTAGTTGGCCGTTTTGCAGGTACACTTTGGATGTGTGAGATGAGGTCATTAAATATATGTGTGGGAGGAAAAAAGGGTCCTGAAACATTCTGTGTCTTCCCATTAGTGCCTGACACCTTAAAAATATTGATGCTTGGTTAAATATGAAGCCATTGACTCATTTATGCCTGGTCATTAACTGTGTAAACCATCTCTAAGGCCAGATATCATTTTACTAGAATAAAGAGCTTAGTAATAAAGTATAGTACAAATGGCTTTATTCTGTAGTTGTTGCTAGGATGGGGTAGCGTTTAGGAACTGTTCCTCAGTTAGGAACTAGTCATCAGTTGCCTAGAATGGTGGGTTTGATCCTATGTCTGTTGTTCCCTGGGTGGACCTCAGATCTGCAAGTGTCTTTGTTCCTGTATTTGACTTAATGCAGAAATTGAAGTTGTACTTGAATTACTTGTTGATTTATTTGGCTTCTTGTTTTATTGGCAGAATTCATTGCAGGTGAAAGACTGAAGTGAATAATCCAATGTAATTTTAATTGTCTTGGTAATTTGATCTTAATTTGCTTAAATATCTTGTGTACACAGTGAGGAGCTAGGAGAATTCATGGAGGTGAAAGGTGCCAACAGCCCTGGGATCCTTGTACTGACCACAGGCCTCAGCAAACCCTTTATGCGTCTGGATAAATACCCCACGTTACTCAAAGAACTTGAAAGGCACATGGAGGTATATCTTATCAGCATTTATGTTCCAGCTTAATGATGATTTGACAACAATTATTTTAAAGGTACATGTCAAACATGATGGGACCCAAAATTATATTTGTTTGCTCTTCCGTCAGCCTTCTAAAATACGGGCTGCAAGGGTTTAAAACTTAGTGCAGTAAAACTTCCTGTAAAAGCTAAACTTTTAGAGTAAATCTAGCCAGAGAAGCTAATCTTCGCTCCTAGAACAGTCTTGCAGCATCTTTCGTTGACTTGACATTGGATGTGTTTCTGGCGTACTACTTGAGGCTTATCTTCTAGAAGGAGTGCTGCTTCTCATCTTAGGACTTCAGCGTGTTGAACACATCACCAAAATAGTCCCTTTGACTTCTACTGAACACTATCCAAAAATGATCTTTCCAATATGGGAAGGTGTTTGAGGAGCTGCAGTTTCTGCTTTTGCATTTTATAGGTTAGATTTTTTTGACCGTGAAAGAGGGAGAGAAATAGAAAGCATATGGGTCTTTGTCTTGTCACACAATTTGGTTTGTCAGTTAGTGACAATCAAACATACTAGTCTGTAAGGAATCTAGTTTTTGACAAAGCTAACGTGCCAAAGCTTTCAAATAAACACTTTCCTATTAGGATTTCAAAATCTCTTGTCCCCTAGGTCTCGTAAAACTTCCTTGGTTCTATTTTAAGCATAAGTAGGAATGTTATAAATGACTCTTCATTTTTACTACAAGCCACCAGTGTTTGATATAAGAATAGGAAGGCTGTGAAAAGAGAGCAGATAGGTCTACAACTTCTATTTTACAGAATTGTTTATCTGTTTTTAGTTAAGCCTCTAAAAATTTTTTATGAATCTTACTAGAACTAAAGTTTTTGTTGTGTGTTTTCTCCATTGTTTTTAGGATTATCATCCGGATCGCCCAGATATTCAAAAATCCATGACTGCCTTCAAAAATCTTTCTGTAAGAGTGATTAAAAAAATAGATAATTTAAGTAGAGTGTTTTATAATTTCATCCCCCTCTATTGCTTTTAAAAAACAGAGCTTTTTTGTAAATGTTTGTATAAGAATTTTTTGAAAGCCTGGAAATTGATTCTCTTTGTGGGCAAAGCCCAAGGATGGTAATTTGCTGGGGAGTTATAGCACATAGACTATTGATGGAAGAGCCACGCAAGCATTCTGCACCTCTTGCTCTGCCCTCTCACTTTGCTTCATCTCCCCTTTTACTAGTGCTAGCATAACTAGTGTCCTGAAGAAGGGCTTCTTTACAACATCTGAGTATATTCTCTGAGTTTTTTAGAAAGTGCATTCCTTAGAGGGGAATGATGTTAGAATTGGGGGAGAGCATGTGAAGGGGAAAGTGCTAGTGAAACTCAAAAGATATGAAACTTTTAGTAGTAATTGGAGGAGAAAGCCTAATTTGAACAGATCAGCTGTCTGCTGTTGTCTTAAAAAAAATAATAAAAAGGTCAACTGCAACAGGCATGTATTTAATGCAGTCTTGATTACAATAATCTTTTGTGTTTCCTGTTAGGAGTGTATGCTGGTGGTAACCTGGCATTTTCTATTTTTTATTTTTTAAAGCAGATATTTAGTGTTATCTTTGTTCAGAAGAGGTTTGGGGATACCATTCTATTGGGTGTTCTACTAGTGAGAGGAAACCTTGTTGAGAAAAATTAAAATGAGATGAGTGGGAGTACAGCTAGTAGAGCAGGTTGGAGACATTTAATAAAAATAGGAGCACAAGGTTATATGCACTCATAGTTCGCACAGTTAGCGTGGCTTTTTTTACTAAAGAAAGATGCTTTGTTGTATAATCGTATATTCATGACAGCTGTGTTACTCTTCTCTGCTAAGCCTAGTAATTTTTGTTTGGAAGTACAAAAATTTAAAATGTGAAGGAAGGAGAAATTTGAGAAACGGGATTATGACTATGAATTTGGAAAGGTAATTGAAGTCAGTGCATTGAAAGGAAAAGTAATACTGAAGTTTGCAAACCTAGCTTTAGAAGAAATATTGGTAATAGACATCAAAATGAAAATGCTTCAAGTTAGGTGCTGTCTTCTGTGTACTCCAAGCACAACAGTAAATACAACTGTAATGGTATTTCTACGCTTACCCTGTTCCAAATTCGATAGAGTTGACAGAGATGGTATTTTTCCTTATCTTTGTTAGGCACAATGTCAAGAAGTACGGAAACGGAAAGAACTTGAACTACAAATACTGACGGAAGCTATCCGTTGTTGGGAAGGAGAGGACATTAAAACACTTGGCAATGTGATTTACATGTCCCAGGTCATGATTCAGTGTGCTGGAAGTGAGGTAATGTCCTTCTCGTCTTTACTGTCCGTCTTTCTTTCCGTTTTGAATCAAATTAATTATAATCATTATGCAGCAGAAATAAACAGAATCCTTCAGGGGTACTAATCTAGACTAAAATCTCTCTACTGATTTAAGGCTTTTATTACAAAATGTGAAATAAATTTCCTTGAAGATGCATGGCCTCATCTGTAAAATTTACTGAAATGTAACTGAATAAAGCAGTTATAAACATTGATTTTGCAGGACTGTTTTCAAAGTGCATAATTAAACAGGATTTTCCATGTGTAGTTATATTACAGGACCATTTTGCCTAGCAGTCGTTATGGAGTGTTTTAAATATCAAAAACTTTCAAATTTTATATTGCAAGGTGCCTGAGGCATACTTTTTTTTCTTGTTGTTTTGGGCACTCTGCTCAAGTAGTAAATTTTTAAATCCAAGGTTGAGAACCAAGTGGTTTTGGAGAAATAGAATAAGAAGAGACTTCAGAAAGTTGAAGGTGACACTGTAAGGTCGCGGTGATTTTTTTTTTTAAAACAAACCAGACAAATAAAACACACAAAGAAAAGGTTGCCCTACCAAAAATGTTAAAGTAATCTTAAAAGCAAGTGCTAGCAGAAAGGAAATGTTTTACAGATTACTGACATGTTTTTACTGTCAGTTGTTCCCCTGTAAAATCAATGAAGCTTTGAACCTGGTGGAGGCTTTTAAATTGCAGCCTCATTCAGTCAGTTTCCTCCTTTAGAACAAAGATGTCCATAAATATGAAGAAAGAAGAAAGCGCTTATGCAACTGAATATTTAAAAAATTCGTCACCTGGTATTTTTCTGTTAGATGTTTTGTTAGGTGTTAAAATAAATAATTAAGATTCAGTAGAGCTGATAGTGCATCTTCTGCAGTCAGGTCTCTTCTTCTAGTCTTAAAAACAAAACAGCACCTCACCCCCCACAGCTCATCATGAGCTAAAATGTCAAATTTAATGGACTTCTAGAAGATTCTGCACAGCATTGAAGCTTTTCTAGATAGTTGAACAGCTAGGTAGAGAACAGCTTCCTTTGTGGAAAAGCAATTGGTTTTGGTTTTATCTTTTTAAAAATGATACAGACATTTGTCAATGTTTACTGAAAAACTGAAACATTTAAACTTGGTAAGGACTTGTGTTGTTTTGCGAAGAGGTTTGAAATTGGGACAGTGGCTTTGTCAATATATTTGTTTTGTCATTAAAATTAAAACATACCTTAACGCTTCTCTCTTCCATTGTTTGTCTAGAGTGGTAGATTAAGAGTAAACCACCTTCTCCTTCCACAACTTCATAAGTGAAACTAGCAAATTAGAACCAGAACAAAGTAATGAGTGTTTTTCTTGTGAATATAAGCATTATTACTTTTCCTTTATGTTCTTTTTCTACTTTGGGGTCTAATCCAATGTCGTTCAAAAATCTGGTCTCACCATGGTCTTGATATTAGAGTAACAGCATCCTTGTAAATATATCCAATGTGTAATTTTGGTTTTGCTGAAATTGACAAACCAGTTATTACTGTATTAAAGACGGTCATTTCACCCAGGCTGTAAAATTTCTGTTTTAAAATATTAGGCTGTACTCTCCAGGAAGAAATACTGGCATGTGTTACTAGCACTTTTCAAATAGAAAATCAAATTATTCTGGCTTTTTTTTTTTTATTCAACTGAGAGTTAATTTTGCCAGGAGCAAATATTTGTGGAGTAATTATGGAGTTGTAACATCGATGGTAGTTTTTAATAATATAAAACAGAAAAAGGGGGTAGGGGGCTTGTGATGTTGTATTTACATTTTCATTTTCTTTTTTTGATAAGGAAAAGAATGAAAGGTATCTTCTTCTCTTCCCTAACATTTTGCTGATGTTGTCTGCCAGCCCAAGAATGAGTGGGTTTATCTATCAGGTAAAGTAATACATGTACATTTGGAAGGATTGATAAACTTCTGCATTTATAAAGTTAACCGGTAATTTCTGCAGTATGAACTGGTCATTGGTGTTATAAATTAGACCCAGGCTTCTAGCCCAGAATTTTATTATTATTTTTTTTTAGCTGTTACAATCAGCAAGGTTTGGGGTTTTTTTACCTTGTTAGTAGTAGCTAATGAGAGGAAGTATAGATAGCTTTTTAGATCTACATAGGAAAATGATGGTGTTGTACAGGTTTGTTAGTGCTCTTCCGACTGCTGCTCGAGTCTTACCAAAACTAGACAGCGCTGCTGAGCTTACCTGAGTTTCTTTAGGCGTGTCTACAATAGTGTTTTATCTTTGAATCAGCAGAGCACTTTTGAAATGAATCTTCTAGTCTTCCCTGTTTAGTGATCTTTGAGTCACAGTGCAGAATTAGTCTCAGGGCTGACAGGCTGGATTCCCTCGGGATGAAGCTGAACTGGAAGGCATGCTCCAAAAGTGCATGTGATCAGCTACAGCTACTGGAGCAGATAGAGTACATGGCCTGGCATTCAGTTTTGCAGAAGCACCTGCATTCTGGGTGTGTAGTTTCAAAGACTCCAGAGAGGTGAAGTAAATGCACAGTCCATGAGTTTCTGAATTCATTATAAATGTTCTTCAAGTATTGTTATGCGATTTACAGACATCACATTAAACCACCAAAAGTTCTAAAAGAAGCCTGAGATTTCACCTGCTGTAAGTGCTTCTGTAAAACAGTCTCTCGAGCAGTTCCTTTTCTTGAGCAGTGATTCATCTGCTGTGAGGGAATGCTGGAGCACAGTCATTTGGGGTTCCTACGGGATTGGCTACATCCAGTCACACTGTGGCTTTTTTTAGAACAACTAAATCCCAAAATTCATGTTTGAATTTGTATCTTACCTGCCATGGTAGTAGCTGCATTTTTCTGAGACTGTGTTGCATTAGGTGGTTCAAATGCACAGTCCAGTTTCTCTTAGCTTTGTGCTCCTTGTCAGAATCTTGGGCCACTGATTTATCCCAACATGGAAGGAAAAAAAATATTAGAAAGAGCAGGTGAGCTCTGTATCTCAAGTGGCACATCCAGAATTTCTGATGAAGAAAAATTCTTGCGTACTAGTTACAAAAATAACTGACTGGAAATTTAGTGTGTTAACAAACAATATGAAATAAACAATGAATCTGTCAGGCTTGATTTTACTCCCCCTTTGTACATCACATTTCTTCTTCCTCTCCCACCTTGTCTGCCAGGTGCATAGTTCAGCAAATAAGCAGTTTTCTGTACGTTTGTCTTCAGCTTCTGCTCAGTATGGCCACAGCCATAGTGTTTGCTGGGTGACCTTTTGTTGAATGCAAAACCCTTAATGTCCTCATAACCTCTTACATGATTTTGCTGAAACTGAAAACTTCTCAAATATTAATGACTACATACTCATACCAAGGCAAACTTATTTCATCACTGTTCGTGTCTGTCTGGATTGTGTAACATGGACTGCCTGGACTCTTCTGAGGTTCTTGTCTCAGAACCGGGATGGATGCAGGCAGAAGTTGATGCAACTCCCTCAGCCGTTCCCAGGGAAACGGTGCCACTGGAGTCTGCATCCTACACTACACCTTCCCTGTATTTCTGAATATTCCAGTTTTCGACAGGCTTCAGGTGTTCTGGTTGATAGTGCTGGTACCTGACGCATGAGCTAATTGGGAGAATTTTTAGTAGTGGTAAACTGAAGTCGCAAGGGACACAAACTATACAAAACGGCTTTGCAATTTTGTTGAAAAAGAATATAAATGATTCATGAGTTCAGTTCCATTTGCTCTGTGTTTTGCTGACTTCATACTTTTTCTCTCCATGTTCTCTCTTGGTGTATCCCCATATTTTCTTTTCACCTATGTCAGCAGTTCTTGCACCTCTCTGTGTGGCTGCATGCTGTGTGATTCATGAACCAGTTGACACAGAAAAACAGAAGAGAATTTTAGGCTGCATTGTTGTGTATGACACCACCA
>KZ505985.1:98915-116463 GCA_002844005.1 Limosa lapponica baueri
TTTGCCAGCATGTGCTGAATAGCGTTTCTGTGCAGGAGAATACAGGATCTGTCTTAAAGAACTTTTATTAAAGTTTTATTTTTGGTGAAGCCTTTCATCCTGGCAATATTCAGTTTTATTTATTCTTCTGTGTTTCTAAAAAGTTGTCCTAAACAGGCTTTTTTTCCAGCTTGGCTGGGTTTAAATGAGAAGTTTTCTTCTGAAGAACTAATATGTTCTTCTGAAACTTTACAAATTTAAAGGTGTTTTTACTGCTTTTGTTTTCTTTCCCCAAATATTTGAGTGAGTTTAGTAGTGGGGTTATTAAAGATATAAATCTTCAGTAAATAATTGATGCGTTTGTTTGGTGAAATCTTCTGTCCTAAATCTACTTGTACCACAAACCTTCTTTTGAGAGCTAATCGACCAGTTAGCAAACAAATGTGCTTAATGTTGAGTCACCATTGCCTTTAGTCATGTAATAAGGATGACCCTGAAGGTCTCAGTTCTGAGAACCCGAGGCTATGACCACTGTTACATTTGTATGGATTTCATACCCTGCATAGTTATCAGATAGACTCATTGAAGTCACAGGTGTCATTTGCAGAAGCTGAGCATGTTAAAAACTTCCATTATGAGGTGTTTGTGTGGATTTTTAAATATTTTCAAACCATCAGTATGTGTGTGTTTGCTGATTCACTTTGTATGTTTTTGTTCAGAGCTTGAAGCTTGTATATTTTTTTACTTGGTAATGTTTTTGTGTGGTTTTGAATTTAACTTCAGTGTTACTGCCTTTTTTTTTAGGGGAAACTGCCAACGACAGGAATGACTATCACAAAGCTAGAAGACAGTGAAAATCATAAAAATGCATTTGAAATATCAGGTATTGGCCATAATTTTTTTTTATTGACTACTTGCTCCAGGATAAGCTATTTCAAATGTGAAATGTTCTATCTGAACAGCAGGAAAATCTTTTTCATTGTGAGAGTGACCAAGCACTGGCACAGGTTGCTTGGAGACATCTCCATCCTTGGAGATACTCAAAAGCTGTCTGGCTGTGGTCCTGGGCAGTCACCTGTAGATGTCTTTGAGCAGGTGTGGAGTGGATGACCTACAGAGGTCCCTTCCAGCCTCAACCCTCCTGTGATTATACAAATTTTGTAAGGCAGTTATCCAGAGCCTCACCTGAAAGCTGCTTTTTACTGTTTGTCTTAAGCCATTAACAAACTGCCTTTGCATGGGATTTGTCCCCAGATTTCTATGTTTTAATCAATTGGTAGCAGTAGCCTTGGAGAAGATCCTTTATAATGAAGCAGTGCTACTCACTGGAAGAAAAGAAATTCCAGATACTCTGGAAGAGCTTTAAGCAATAGCTTTCTTCTAGAAACAGTCCACCCCTTTCCTGAGAACCCTTTAGCATCTCTGCTAATGATGGTTGCCATTGTGCTTACTTTGGGTAATTTCTGTCTGTTAGGACATCTATTTCAGCATGTACCTAATTTTGTTGGTGGATTTAAAGGACGGTGGGAGCACGGTCCACATGGTGGAGCTTTATACCTTCATTCATTTCCTGGGTCATTTCTGCCACCAAACAGGTTGCATTTAAGTAAAGTAACTTTTAACCTCTCAAGGGGCAGGCAGTATCACACAAGTGCTATGAGGCAGAGGGGAAAAGCTGTTGATGCTGCATGTTCATCTGAGATAGATAGTAGTTATGAAGCTGACCTCGGATGAGGAATGTGACGGGTTAAAATTGAGTTAACTGCAGGAATTAATCTTTGGTTAATCTTCCTGCTGGTTTCCCAAGTGACTTTTACCTCAGCTTTAATATTAGGTTCAGACCAACTTTCACCCTTTTCCTGAGAGAAGGTCAGTGAACTGTATTTTATAACTTTTCACATATGGCAGCTTACAGACTCAAGAATGACATTTTAGGCTATGTGCTGGCTTTACTGGGGAAGATTGAGAAGCATAAGGCCACTAGATGAGCCTGTCTTCTACACCTATTTCTTATCATTAAAGGTTGTCTTTAGTTAATACAGGTGGGGAAAAATATGTAGAACTCCTGTGCTTGGCACAGGAGCAATGGAGGAAATGTCTCTTACAACCTGGAAAAGCGAGATGCTGTTGTACTGAAAATACAGGTTAAAATTTTTACTTAATACTTAGGGGATATGATGTTTTAGGAAATTAGTGTCTTTATAATCGTGTTGGATTAAGTTGTTTTTCTGTGGTTTCCTTCATCTTCTATTTTCTGTCACCCAGGAAATATGATTGAAAGGATACTAGTGTCTTGTAACAACCAACAAGATTTGCATGAATGGGTGGATCACCTGCAGAAGCAAACCAAAGTCACAACTGTTGGGAATCCCACCATTAAACCTCACTCTGTGCCATCTCACACAGTAAGAAATAGCTTCTGAATTGGCGTAAATGTCTGCAGAATTAGGTTATCTGGCAAACATACCACCGTGTAAAGCATTTTTTAGCCACTAGTAACAAGAGCTGAGTGTTATGACTGCAGTTTAATGGGTCAAAAGATCATTCTGGTTTTAACTGTGTGAACAATGAATGCAATGTTTTGATCTTGGTGTAATAGTTTAACAGGATAAAAGAAATTTCATTATCTTTACTTTTTCTGTTTTGACCAAATAGTACCTCACCATCTTTTAAGTATCCTTAGAGCAGTAGGTTGTAATTGGTGATGTACTTGACAAGCTGTGGAGAAACAATTTCCTTATGTACCTTCTTTTGGGTACTGCGTTTGAGTTGTTGGATATGAATGGATCTAAATTTAGCTCCACCCTCAGTGGTGAGAGAAGTGGGAGCAGGGCTGCTCCTAGCTGTTCTTTCTTTAGTACATGCTTTGTTTGTGGTAGACAATAAACGTTTCTTTAAGCTGCATTTTTCCAAAAAATAGTTTAGTATCAAAATCTTCAAAGGTCAGCTGTAATAAACAGAGGCACTAGAGAGCGAATGAGATTATTCCACCAATCCTTGATGATATTATATCTTTATTACAATAATATGCTTTCTTTCTCTTCCCATCACCTTTGTGTCTTTGACAGCTTCCTTCCCATGCAGTAACACCCTCCAGCAAGCATTCAGACAGCAAGCCAATACCACTGACTCCTGCATACCACACTCTCCCTCATCCGTCGCATCATGGGACTCCACATACCACGATAAACTGGGGACCTCTGGAACCTCCGAAAACCCCCAAGCCTTGGAGTCTGAGCTGCTTACGACCTGCACCTCCATTACGGCCTTCAGCTGCTCTTTGTTATAAAGAGGTGAGATGCAGCAGCCAAAGAGTAGGACTGTGTAGCAGGCCTACCATGGGAAGTTTAACTTTCTTTTTTACACACCACCATTTTACTGTTTTGTGCGTGTTTTTATGTAAAGATGATTTAACAGCCAGTGCTGAATCAATGGTAACGGAGTAGTGAATGCTGCTTATTTCAAACAGGGATTTCGTCTTGAGAAAATACTAAGGCTTGTTAGGAGAGGCTTCCCCCACCTCCCTCAAGTGCTTCTACTTACCTCCACTCTTTATCCAGTTAATAAAGAAGATTTTTATTTATTTATTTTATTTTTAAAACTAGCAGTTCCTTTGTTAAGTTGATCATCCAGGTTTACTGTGAAGTAACTTGTTTGCTAAGCACACTGCAAGGTATAATTGACTCTTGGTTCCTCAGTATTTACCACCGTTACTAGGTAACAATAGCACATTTCAAAAGAAAAGAACGGTAGCTGTCAAAATATATGTAACGTTTTTGTGCTCAAAAGTACTGATGGCTAATGTTACTGTTAGCAAAAAAAAAAAGCTTAGATTTTAAAGTGATGTTGTAGTTTTTAATTAACATATGGTATGAATCAGGAGTCTGTTCCAAGAGAGATAAAATGTGGTGTTTTTAACCACAAAAAGATGGTGGCAGTAGGTTTGTTTATTTCTGCCGCTATGTGTTGTGTGGTTTTGTAAATAGTGAGAAAATGTTAGATTTGTGTTGGAAGTCTACATCTATGTAAAGAGGAGAATATTGGATGCTCTGTGGCTTGGTGATATCTCCTGTTTCAGTATCTTTGTCATGCTTTGTCATGATACTGATTTAGTGTTAAGCAACAGGACCCAGAAAGAATCATGCAGTTATGCCTAAGAACATTTGATCCTGCAAACATGAGATGTTGATAGAAAAAATTTATTTTGTAGACATGTAAATTGCAGAAACTGCCTAAACTTTGTGCCTGGTGTGGCCTGGCTGTGTGTTTTGGTTTTTTGTGGGTTTTTTTTCCTGTTGTGGCTGTGCGTGTGTGACTCGTTTTTTCTTTTCTTTTGTAAATCCCCTAAATAAGTGGGGAAAAAGTAATATGTGTTCTGCAATTGGAAGGTTAGTATTCAGGCTTAGTTACTACAGGAGGTTCTTCTGTTTGGCTTTACTATGTGCTCGTTTTGTAGTTTAATTCCTTTAATGTTTTCATGAACTAAATTCTCCAATATGGTAAAAATGTCAATCATCCTTACAGTGTTTAGCATACAATGATGTTCAAAACCTATATTCATCTTCTTTCATCTGTCCTGCTCATTCACCTTTTTACTTTCTTGTTCTGTATCTTTATAGAGGATGTCTTGTATCCTTAAGGTAAGGGGTAGACCAGTATATTCCTTGTGTTCCTGTAACCTAGCATTGTTCCTGTAAATTAGCATGACCACATTTTGAACAGAATTACTGTCTCTGTTGCTGTATATTTTTTTTTGCTGTAGAGCTTTGTAAGAACAGACCTACACATATGCAGACTCTGGCTTTAAAGAGTATACTACCTGCCAAGCTTCCTTGTTAGGTCCTTTTTTACCTGCGTCTAAGTAGATGGGTGAAATGGGTTGTCTCTTCAAAAGTTAAGGAAAAAAATGTGTATTAATGTATGCCTGCCTCTTCCCTTCACTCTAGCTCCCAAACAGCCTGCATGTTTTTGCAGCAGCTTTTCTGTATATTTCTTTTAATAGAACAGAAAAAATACCTGATTTTGTGTATAGTTGGAGGAAGGGTAGAGAGTAAATCAACTAACTCAGGCAAATCAGATGTGCCAAAAAATATTATTAAACTGAATTTTGGTGCTGTTAAAAGATTTTTAGTTAGTAATTCCTATATGCGTCTTAAAAGTTCAACTTTGAAGTAATGTAGAGAAGCTCTACTCCTTTTTATTTTTATTTTCCCCACACAGGATCTCAGTAAAAGCCCTAAAACTATGAAAAAGCTGCTTCCCAAACGCAAGCCAGAACGGAAGCCATCAGATGAAGAGTTTGCACTGAGAAAAAGTAAGAGAGACTTGAGCAAATGTCTGCATAATACAATCTGTAGAAATATCAGTTTAAATTCTGTGAAAGTTAGATGTAGAGTGTAAGTTATCTGGTTTCCTTTCTTTCCTGTCAGGGGAGAGGGGTAGGTATCTCCAGAGGATGGTTGTTTTATTCATTTTAGGTGCTTATGTCACAATGGGATTAGTTGCTTTCATAGAGCCTTGCTATTGACTATAGCTGATACAGTTGCTTGTGAAGTGCCTATGGATATCTTTTTACTACAGAGGGAAGTGAGGTTGACTGCAGAGCCATGTAAAGTTCAGTAAGGTAAACCTGTCTTTAATACTGTAAACAACAATTTGAAGATACTGTCCCATTCTTACAGAGTACTTAATAGCTATGGTCTTCAGTTGGTCATGGTAGGAGCCTCTGCTGAGCTGGGTGTTGGAAAGTTGGGTAATTGCTGCTGGTTTGAACACTAGTTGCTTCTACATTCACTCTTTCTAAGATCCAACAGTCTGCTCTCATAAATAAGATCATCTGCTAGTGTCTGTGTCTGAATTAATTGCAGAGCTTTAGACTGCTCGAAGTCTGAAGAACAGCACTGAACCGAGAGATTGATGGATGTATAGAAAAACATAAGGGTCAAAATCTGGACATCGGGATAATTTGGGGTGGAGGGAGCATTAATGTTATCAAGAAAACACAATATTCACTTGGTTGTCAGTGTCACTCTAATTCTTCCTTAGAAATGTGTGAGTAATCCAATTACCCTGTCTTTTATTGATACAAGTATTTAAGCTGAAGGCCAGATTCTCTTACTGCAACTTATGCTTCTCTGTGTCTGCTCTTTGCTCATGGGCTTTTTAAGATAGAGACTGTGCCTTGAGCATTCAAGGCATGGAGTAGGTTATTGAGAACATTGTCTCTCACTTGTTTATGTAGGGTTGGAGAGAAAAAGCTTTTCCTCTGGGCACTGTTGGTTTGTCTAAGGTAGAGCGTGCTGTGAATTTCATACGGCAAAGGTTAAGGTAGTGAATAGAGCAGTCCTGTGTTCATGGATGTACAAGTAGATGTTTTAGTTCAGGATGTTCTATCCGTATAGGAAGGATAAAAACATCTTACATCTAGGAAAAACAAAAGTACTGCAAGTATCAGTTCAGATGTTGAAGAATGGAGATTCAGTAGTTGTAAGGACAGCGATAAAGCTGTCAACTTGCAGATTTAGGAATTATTAAAGAGCACTTAGTGAGTGGAGATGAGAGGTTTTTTTGGAGGGAAGCAGGGAGTCTATAGTTTGCAAATACGTTGTTTTACTCCTGATGAGCATCTTTCAGTATTTTATGTGTAGGAGACAACTTTCAATAAAAGGGATTTTTGGTGGCTTTAAGTCAGTGTTACTTACAGAAATACTTACTGATTCTTGGTATTCATATTTCCCACCCCAACCTCTTGTGTCAGTAATTAGAATCTTCTGTTACATGTTATACTTCTTCAGCCTTTTCCTGCTTGTGGAATTGTAAAAATTTTCCACTGAGGACCTTCTATCAAACTTAAAGCTCATTGGTAGATAGGTTTGGGTTTTATTACTTAAATCCTTGGGATTCAAGAGAAGATACGAGCAATGTTTTGAGAACTGTGATGTCAAATTAGTATTATAACATATAAACCAAAATAAGTAAGGTATTTCAACTGAGTGCACTCACAATACAGAAGTGAAATACTTCTCCTGCTACTGTAATAACATGGTGCTGCATTCTAACCACAGCAAAATCCAATTACTTCTCCTACCTTGAGAGAGAAATAATCTGTACCTTGGAGTACCTGTGTCTTAAACTGTGGGGAAACTATATTGGGTCAAGATAATTTCTTTAGCAGTTAGCTTGTCAACTGATCCTGACAAATGTTTGGACAGTTGGCTTTATTCTAGTGGTAATAAATCACAGAAGCTAACAGGGTGCGTTGGCTGACACAGAACATTACTACATTTTAATGTTGAAGGCAGTCGAGATTCACACAGCAGAATATCTTCAAGACTAGTTTTTTCCTCAAGGATGAAAACGGGAAAAATGCTTTTAAAGCAACAAATTGTCTTTCCCCACACATAGACTCCTGGGTCCATCTAAACTGATATTAGAGGTAATAGATTTCAGTTTGATTGGAGTTTCACTCTGTTGCGAGTGAACAATTTGACAGCATTTTTACTGAATTTCCCAAGGAGAAGATTTGTGGAGATCTACCTTTAGAAAATTTTTGCCATGTTAAGTTTGAATAGTTAGATTTTTTTTTTCAGTAGTGCTTGTTTGTACTTTAAAGTCTGAGGAGTTTAATTACTGCACTTGTCACTAATGTAAGTGTATCTGTGAAATCTTTCCTACTACACACCAGACTGAAATTGTACTGACATTGTTATGCTGTTAATTCTGAGTTTAATTTTCAATAGTGTGTTGTTACCCCTTTGTAGATCTGATATATGTACAAAATCAAGAAGTTTTCAAGATTTATTTTCTGTGAATTAATATTCTGAATTAATTTCTTTGATTAAATAATGAAATAATATCTACATAGTAACTAGAGTATACAGGGTTTTTTCAAGTCAATGGCTGTTTGGTTGAGAATCAGAGTGACCACACTTCAAAACATGTTCTGTGCACCTTCAGATGCTCAGAAAATTTCTTGAATATGAGGGTAATTACTCTGACTTGGTTTTTTTCCAAGCATTTCAAAACAGTGTATTTTTTTTTGCTCATTGAAGTTTGATTACTTTTTTTTTACATGGGTTGATTAAGAGAATTTTAAAGGGTTAATTGGGCTGAACTTTGGTCTCAACTGAAATGTAGTGATTTACAAAGGCTGTCCTGTATTAATAAACATAACCATGTTTCAAATTCTATTTTTCCTACTGATTCTAGGTACAGCTGCTTTAGAAGAAGATGCTCAAATTCTTAAAGTCATTGAAGCATATTGCACAAGTGCCAAAACACGTCAAACACTAAATTCAAGTAAGTTAGAAAGTACTGAAATGACTTAACTAAAACACAATTAGATAGTTTTCAAAAAAAGAGGTGTGTGTGTTCTCAGGCCTTTGCAAGTAGTAAGCTGGACCTGGAAGAAATGATAACCTGTTTCTGGCTTAGTATCAGTGCCAAGTGTTTAAGTTTCGGATGCCAATGACCATGGTTAGAGACTATAATTCTTTCAGTATTTCTTTTAGATTAAAAAAAAAAGTGACTACTTGTTATGGTTTAAAATTGCACAGAACCTTCACTAATGAATGAGAGGTGTCTGAACTGAGTATGACAGTTGATCAGTAAGCTTTTGAAGAAGCTGGTAAGTAGCAAGGAGGAATAAAGTAGTAATCACAGTTTTGGAGGAGTCTCTCTTTCTCTTGTTCTGGTCAACAAAGACTTCTGATATGGAAAAGTAACCTAGACCTAGAAAAATTACTTTTATTGCCACTAGTTGTTTTTAGTACTAATTCCAAATTTTAATCCCATGTTGTAATTTCTAGAGAAATTGTTCTCAGATCTGTGTGTTGCTTAAAGCCATTTTTAGTTTCTCAGATCAATATCTAGCTTATTGAAAACCTGTAACGTGCCTCTGGGGTCCTACTTCATTTAATCCAAATCGAGGTTGCCATGTGGAGTTCCTCTGTATTGTAAGTAAAACATTGCACAGAGCAGGGGAGTCCACCAGCATGTGTTCCATTTACACAAGGAAGGAGAAAATGCTGTTGTATTTGTTCTGATTTGCACAGTTTTTTTGCGCTGATGAGTACCAATATAATTCAGGGATCCTTGGAACACAGTATAATGATCCTGAAGTACTTGGCTGGTTTTGCTGTTGTCAGGAACTAGACGAGTGGATGTTATAACTTACTCCTCATCCACTAAAGCTGTTTAAATTTGCAGTATTAATCATTGTTATTGCTACCCACAGCGCTCTGTGGCTGTTTTGCTTCCAAGCAAAAGCACTTTATGCTGATAGTTGAGAAGTCTCAAAATGCAGTTGCAAACTTAGTTCATGGATTTTTCCTAATGTGTGCTCACTTACTATTATCACCTTGAAAAAAATGCGACTACTTTGTATTCATAGGTACTTTTAAATTGGAATATGGCCCTTGTACTAGATTGTAGAAACTTTTGAAGTAACAGCAAAAACCTTAATTTTAGACTTTAATTTTTCTGTCTTGATGAACTGTAGGCCTCCAAGGTGATAAAATTAGCTACTATTACTTACATTTTTATTAATACTAATCTATTTTATGGCCTTGCAGTTATTACAGTAGTGTGTTTAATTGGATAAAAGGAAATGAATGCGTTCAAAAAGACATACTGTTGTTCCAAACAAAAATAAATGAGGTGGTGGCTGTTTAAATGTCTCAATGGTGATCTTTTGATTATATCTAAGGATAATGTGACAAGAAATGGTTGGGGAAATGTTAGCACTTGCACAGTAGTGTGTGTGCAGATATAAAATGAATATGATTTTTTTTTTTTGCTTTTTTGCCTATTTTTTTCCTTTCTATGTATATTTAAGAAATATACATAGTGCTGTGGGTATCATTGCATACATCAGAAATCAGCAGCTTTTATTTGCTCTTAATTGCAGCAAGAAACAATTTTTTTATTGATTAAGTGCACAGCTGCCTTGTTTGGAAAGAGTAGTGTTGTCATCTAAGACTTTAGGTTTCAGGAGATCCATTTGTATACTGGAATTGGAAATGGGGAAAAACCCAATCATGTTGGAATTGCTTCCATGGGAGCAGTAGTCAGTGTAGAAGAACAGAATGAGAGAGTTGCCTGTCATCTGTGAAGTATGCCCTTTTTTTAACATATTCCTTTCTTACCTCTGTGTTGATATTCTGCCTGCCCCTCACAGCACTCGTTTGGCAATTCTTCTATCTCCACCTTAATCCAGAGCCCAAGGGGTGCTGCTTTTGGCAATGTCAATTCAGCAGAGCTGGGGCACCAGTGGAAACTGGCAGGGAGTGGCGTCAGAGGGTAGCAGAGCAACTTTTTTCAGTTGTTTGGGTGGGGAAGATGTGGGGTTTAATTTGGGGAGACAGATGCAAACAAAAGAACTGAGTTTCACTTTCTCCTGCTTCTTATGTACTCAGTTTATTTTGCATTTCTGCTCCAAATGAAGACTTAAAATTTTTCGCAGTATCGTGTGTATGGTGGCTCATGGAATGGCCACTTACATGGTTTTAATCCTTGGATATTGCCAGGCCTTGGGAAAAAAAAAAGTGTCCTTAGCTATGCTTGACCACCACCCTAGACATATTAAAGTATTTAATTGGGAAGACAGGCTCAGATAGAGGCCTGTAGGAATAGGTGTGTGAGGCCTTGGAAGGGACCGGACTGTGTTGCTGTTAGGCTCTTGGCCCTGTTTTTCTGTGAGTTAACTTACTACATGGTTAAACAAATAACAAGGGGTACAGGCAGAGAAAAGCTGTAGTTTGACAGTCCCCTTGAGTGGGTGAGAGGTGTTGCTGCTGATGTAGAAAGTCGGCAGCCCTGCTCTGCATGAGAACCTTTGCTTTTTCCCCTGCATTTTCCTCTTTACAGTGGTGACACAAACACTTCTGTGGCTGTGTTGTGAGCTGGTGGGGAAATTACCTGCCTGAAAAATAATCTTTTGTAGGGTTAATTTTCATCTGAAACTGTTCCCTGACCTGGTTCACCAAGCAGCCGTACAAATGACTGTGTCATTGCAAGGGAGGGAAAGGATGGAGGTACAGATGTGTGGTGGGGAAGGAGCTGTTGCTTTTCACATCAGCGCTGGATCATGCTGGCTTACTGTGTTTATTGCTCTGTCCCCAATCAAATCCCCCCCAGACTAGAACTGACTCCATACTTCAAAAGAACCTAACTTCCTCTTCCAAAAAAAAATCTGCTTTCAAATAAGATTTTGGTTATTCAAAATTCTCAACTGAGGCTGCTTACGATCTTAAAAAAACACTTCAAAAATTGTATTGTTAACAGTTCAAACGTTATTAAATGCTGAGTGTAATTTATACCTAAACCCCAAACAAATTTAAAAAAAAAAAAAAAAAAAAAAAAAACTTTGGTGCCTTTTTAACAATATTTTCTCTTTTCCTTCTCTTCCCATCACCTTTTTGCTTTTATTTCATGTGTTTGGTTGTGGCTATTCCTTACGTTCTCCTCCTCATCCCACCTCTGCCTATCCACATCCACCATTTCATTTCACCTATACATCCTTAGCATGGCAAGGCACTGACCTGATGCATAATCACGTCTTGGCTGATGATGACCAATCAAGTCTAGACTCCTTGGGTCGTCGCAGTAGTCTTTCTCGTTTGGAGCCTTCAGACCTCTCAGAAGACTCTGACTATGACAGTATATGGACAGCCCATAGTTACAGAATGGGGTCTACATCTCGTAAGAGCTGTTGCTCATATATCTCTCACCAGAACTAATGCACTTCTGAGCTTTTTCTTAACAAATGCTTGTTGTATCACAGCCTGCTTTTCTTAGATGTTTTCTTGCTGTTCCTTGTCTCTTTAATGTGATATTTTAACAACTTCTGAGGGAGCTTCTGAAACTTCAGTTATACCTGGTGGAAGGCTCTAATGCCAATTCAATACACGTACGAATAAGTCATTCTGAAGAGTGTATATCCTGTTAAGGATGATACTTCTTGAGGGTTTTTTTTAACTGACGGATGTTAATTTGTAGCTCTGAATGGTCTTTTTTTTTTTTTTCTTTTGACTTGGTCAGTGTAGCAACAGGTCCTTTCTTTTTTTTTTTTTTTTATATTATTTTGGATACAGCACATTTTTGTATTTTATACTGAAACCATACTGGTTTGTGAGCTGAGTGCCAGCAATATGGAAATACCTTAGCAGTAGTGGTTGGATTTTCTACATATTACTAACAAAATACAAAGCTGGTAGAATAAGAAAAACGCAGCTTAAAAATAAGCGGTACAAGAGCTGTGAAATCATTCTGTTATTCGCGTATCTGGCCCATTTGTTTGGAAGAGCATTTGCTAATCCATAAAAAATTTCTGGTTTTGTACTGCTGTCTTTTCCTCATTGCTTAGATGTTTTATACAGAGGACTGCGCTGCTCTCCCTGCCCCAAGCCTGGCAGTTGTCATGAAAACCCAGCAGTCCATGCTCATTACATGCAGTGTTTTGATAATCTCATGTTTACCTATGGTCATGCTGTCACTTTACTGTATGCAGTAGCGTGGCAGAAAGCAGGGTGTAGGTGTTTACTTGCCTGTTAAAATACACAGCTGTCAACTCTCAATTGACCATTCTTCTTGAAAAGACGAGATGAAAATGGTTCCCCTGATGGAGACTCGAGTGTTCAGCATCTGAAACTCTAGGTACAACTGCGATCACGTTGGCTTGTTTGAAGTTCTGAATAATAGAATGCTTGGCTTTTGGGTTGTACTATTTGGAGCATGTCCGTGATGGATTTTATTGTGTCTTGTAACTTCTCTCACAAGCAGGTTTGTTTTCAGCAGCAGCTCTTCACTTACAGTCGTGTTGGCTTTTCAGAGAACTCTGACACGCTGTGCACAGCTGAAGGTCTTGAACCTGCACCTGGGGCACTGCTGGGGTGAAGTGCGTGACGTTCTGTCTTGTGGATAATGTAATTGGCATCGAAACCAAAACGACTTGTTTTCTAAAGCTTCTTTAGCCTTAGGGAAAAAAAGCATGTGGTAAAAGGACAGAAACAGTTCTTTTCACCAGGGTCCCCAATGCAAGTAAGGGGGGATATTACCCCTTTTCAAGTAAGCATGTTATCCAGTGTTCAGGTGTTACTCTAGGAACAAGTTCAGAATAATCATGATGCAGTTAACTGCCGCCTGGGAACTTGATCACACTGTCTGAAAGATAATCAATACCTTTCTGCAGGTTACACGATCAGAAAGTTAGTAATTGCTAGACATGCATGATTCCAGAAGGTGGTCGTTGTGGAAAAGCTATTTCAGAGCAGTTCACATCTGCAGATTTGCATTCAGTCTTGTTTGATCACCTGCTTTATCCTCTCTCACTGTTGTTGGTGTTCAAAAATGTGACTAACAAAAGCAGCAGTGCTTACCCAGGAGGGTTTTCAGGGGTACATTTTACTACTAGTCCTATGTTAACGTAATGACCAGGAACTTGTGTATGTTGAATTTTTTTCAAAGTGGAGGAGTGTTGCTTAGAGAAATGAGATAAGTATGTGTGCTCCATACCATTCCACAGCGCATTTGTAACCCACTTCACTCCCCTCTTCCTTTCAGTCAGTTTTTGTTTTTTTTTTAACACATGGAAAGTATGGATTGTTTTGGGTTTTTTTGCTTGTTTCTTAAGTTGTGGTGTTCTAGTTGAATAATGTTTTCTGCATTGGATAAATGATAATTTCCTTTATGTCTGTTTTATGTTATATAGTGTAAATATGAGTTTGAAATACAGTTGTTGCACTTGAACTTTCCTTATCACACAGAATGTTTTGTTATCCAGATCTGAAGATTTTATTGACTTTCTATGCACCAAAGCTTTGACAGTTTACCACCATTAATTATTGTAGCATTTAAGTCATTAACTATTATCATAATTAGGATCTCTCACTGCACATTTACAATCACTCCATGTCTTCAGTGTTACAGGCCATAAGCTATTGTGAACTGATCAGGAGTATTAATGCAACATGCTTTAAAAAAGAAAAAAAGCAAATGTGGAAATGGTGGTATTCAGTCCAAAGGTTCAGTGTTTCTATTTTTGTGGAACTTTAGTCCTGGTAATAATAGTACCTTATGTTTATGCAATTCTGTAAAATATATGTGTACAGTTACAAATACACTGGAAGGGTGGAGAATCTGAATTAGAAGGTAGGTCCAAGCCATTGTCAGCCCCTCTTCACATGGCTTATGCAGTGTTTCCATAAATTAGTATTTTCCATAAATTGCAACCAACCAATATTAATTGGGTGTTTTGCATAATCTTGCCAAAACACAGTAATGTGTATATAGTGACGTAAAACATAGAAAAAATAATATATATTGTGCATTTCATTTGTGAATGGGAGAAGCCATCTTTAGTAGGTGACTGCCTTTTGAAAATACAAAATGGATGTATATCTGAATGTTGCATTGTACTGTACAGTATGCATATTGTTTGTGGTTGCATATATCAATTAAGTGTTTTGTTTTATATAAAAAGGACATCTGTTATGTACAGTTGAAATAAATTTTGCATTTACTAGACTGTGACTTTAATATTTAATTATTATGCAGGGGGAAAGGACAGCATAATTTGTAACTTAACACTTAACTTCCTTTTCTCCCCATGCCTCCTTTCTCTCCCTCCCTTCTTCCCGGAGGAATCAAATGCTGAAGTGAAAAAGCTTTTTTTGACATAAATGTGTAATCTTCGTTTAATGTAGTTGACAACTGCAGGAAATTCAATGTAATGTGAAGTATGTATCTTTCTGTATCTTCTTTTTAAAATAACTATTCACAGATGTTGCCTTTGAATGGGATGTTTTTCTGTTGCCTCCCTCTTCCCTTAATTGATTTTATTTTGTTTTTCATCTTTTGAATTGGTGTATTCTCAAGTAAAAGCATGGGCTGAATTATTAGATCAATCTAAAACCTACTTTTGCAGGCCCTCTTTATGAACATGATATTTTTTCTATAACCTTACATATTTTCTAGATTTAATATTAAAACATTTTTTTTCTTAAACCAAGATTATCTTAAGTGTTTCTACTTAAAAGATGCTTGTATTTGAGTGAATTTAAATAAAATGATAACCTAATATTCATACTCAAATGTTTGCATCAGAACAAACGAAGTAATCGCCTACTTCTGTTAAAAGGTCATCACATTTTTTTGCTATGACTGTAGCAACTCTAGTTTTAGCCCTACAGCCCTCTGGTTGGATGGTTTTATACTGGTTAGTGAAATACAGGAAGTTTACTGGGATAGCTCTTTCCAAATGTGATCTTAGAGATATCCCACTTCAAATGGTGTATCTGTCTCAAACTCTTCATTCTGTTCTTATATGACTAACACATATGGAGTTGTATGTGTTCCAGTCCACTCTAATTATTTTCATTTTAACTCATCAAAACATTTTAGTGTGTACTGCGTAGATCTGTCATCTGAGTCATGTGGGGTTTCTTCCTATTTACGTATCACTATCAGTTAAAAAAAAAATAAAAAGCCAAAATACTTCATGCCAAAAACCTTTTTTGTTGCTCCCAAGAATTTGCAAAAAAACTGGTGTTTTTTATACAGTGAACTGAAGCTTGGCCTGATGTTTGGATTCTGATTTGTTGTTGCCTGTAGAAGATATTAAAGGGCTCCGTTTTGACTTTGGAGTATCTGTATCATGAAGGATTTTTTTAACGCTTTAATCTCAACACCCACAGAATCTGGGAGCACCTTTTTTAGGATTCTTCATATTAGGACTTCATCAAAAATTCATTGAGAAAGAAGGTTAATTTGGCAGGTCTATTTATCCACTTTAGCATTTTAAATACAACTAATGCAGTGAAATACTGAATGTTTTAAATGACAAGTAATTCTTATCTTTTGTCTAATATTTGCTTCTCCAGGAAATTTACACATCCATACATACTGATGGCTAATGATAGATCTAAACAGTTCTGTGTGCAGATACTTGGTTTTCAGTGGCAAGTCAGTCTTTGAAACTCAATTTTGAAGAGCTGCTTAGCTTACGAAGAGAGCCTAGTAAAGTTGGGGAAAAAGAAAATTGTATATTCACAAGTACTGTTTCTAATTTTTGACCTTTATTGTGCCTTATTCCCCTCTTTACCTCTCCTAATCACAATAAAGGTAGGAAAAACTAAAGAACGTGGTAATACTTAAAAGCTGTGCAACAGAATCATTAGTGATGGCCTCAAATTATGCCGTGCATTTTTTAAAATTAACCACCATCGCCATGGGTCTGACTTCCATACCTTAAATGAGGACCCTCATAGTCTCTGGAAGATGGTAAACTCTTTGTAGAGTATCACTGTGGAAGTACCTAGGTTGGGCCTTCTCCAGCTGGAGGAAGGAACCCTGTTCTTGATTGACTGGGGGAGCTGGCTTTTTATAGCTGAGGCCCTGAGGTTGGCTGTTTTAAGTAGGCAATGTGAATGTCCTCCTCCTTTTTACTGATGGCTTAAGTGGTTCCTGGACAGACAAGGTCTTTGAACACAGGTGGAGACTTAATATCTGGCTAAAGTGAAAAGGTGTCTGAATTTCATCCACCTTCTTCTCTTCCTTCCCTCCTGCCTGCTGTCTTCAGATCTGTGCAAAACTACTGGGCTCTTTTCACACGTGTCTGCTTAAAGATTCAGAACGAAGGACCAGACTGATTACCAGTACAGCTCCTTCTGAAGCCTGGCTTCTGTCAGGAAGCAGCATGGTACCATATCAACCATTTTTTAAGGTGTCACGCTCCCTTTGGAGGAGAGTGAGTGAAAGGCTGGGGTTGTGCAGTTACTCTTGCAAACAGGCATCACTGAGAACCTCTCCCGCATTCAGTCTGCACTCTAGTTTATTCCTGTTCCATGCTCCAGTGCTGGGAGTGATGTTCTACTGGTTTCAGACAGATATAAAGTGAATTTCTGTCATGACGTCTTTCAGCCATGTAAATATCCAAACAGATTCCAGCTTTCCTTTTTTTTTTTTTTTTTTTTTTTCCCCCCCAGACATGCTCAGAGCTGCTTGCTGGTCTGGCTGATTGATTAGGCTGGAAAGGGGATCAGACACTGAAAGACTAAAAGGCTGTTACCCACAGGCCTGTTCTTGTATCTCGGCTGTTGCACCACGTTTCATTAGTGGGTATTGCTGAGGTCTCTAGCCCTGGTCTGAATGCCAGGTGGGCTATGTTATTATTTTACTCTGGAAGCTAAATCTGCTAAACCTATAACTTAGGGTATGGAATTGGCAAAAAGCATTGTAATTCTTTATTTTCCACTCGAGGGCTGGGAGATACTAATATTTGAATAGATACCTTTACTTCCTTGATGGAATTTAACTGATGGAAACTCGCTTGAATCTTGATCATAGTAGCCAGTTTGTTTTGCCTTAAAAATGCAAGACTTCTCAACAGTGGGGTCATTCTTCCAAGACCCTGGATTTAGGAGTTCCTCATTGAAAAGTTACTGCAGTTTAGTCAGCCTTAACCTTTGTTTGCTAATCTTGAAGTAATTGTCTGGGTTTGTCAAACATGCTTTCTTCTTCCATCCACCTTACGTCCTCCAATACCCCACAAAAAAGGAAAAGAAAAAAAAAA
>KZ505985.1:118162-129456 GCA_002844005.1 Limosa lapponica baueri
TAAAAGATTTCTTCACTCTGTAAGATGAACAACTTACAGCTTTCAAGGACAAGATTCTGTTCTCAAATCTGCAGTTATCTTTATTCCATAAAATTTTGACCATCACGTACAGATATATTAGATCTTTACTATCGGCTCAAAGAAACTGGTTTCTTCATTAAGGGATGCGTGTCATTGTTTGCTAAAATAGTTTAAATAGCTTTATACATACTGCTGCGAAACTGTGCTCCCTACAAGCTCATTGTTCAGAACTCAAGTCTGCAGCTGTTAGGGAAGTTAGTATTTTTCTTTTATGAGCTTGACTTCTTTCATTTTTTGTGTGTTTAGATGATGTATTTTATCATGAACCATAAAAGAAAAGCATTGGTATCACAGAGCAGCTGACAGGCAGGCACTCTAGTTGTTAGTTCAAACCGTACTAGAATTAAGACATTCCTGGTTAATGAAAGTTCATTGCAAGCATACCTTGTTTGTTAAAATTGATATCTTGGTTAAAATATGTAAGATCTTTAATGCCTTATCTGCTATGTTTGAATTCTGAACAAATGCTTAGACGGCTATTTATTTACAGACCTTCTTTAAAAAAAATGCTTCTAATTTGTTGCAGCCTAATTAAATAACATTTCTAGAATACGTACTTTATGTATGAATGGATGCACATCTCTAAGCTATAGTTTTTTCCTTTCAGAGCTATTTTTTAAAATCTATATGTATTATCCTGATGTTATAAACTGCAATGATTGTGGAAAATGTTTTGAAGATGTTGGAATGTTTTGAATTTTTATTGCCAAGCCATTAAGTGCTTTTAAAAAAATGATATACAAAGTATATATTTCATTTGGTAGGAATTTATTATAGGACTAAGTAGTCTAAAAAGGCTATCTGTAAGTGTATGTGTATGTATATGTGTGTGTGCACGCACAATTGTGTCATTTATTGTGTTCCAGGGGAAAGGGGTTTTAACTTTTTTTGCTTCCATCACTGTATCACTTGATACAGCTATTCGGCTCCTTACTGATAGAATAATAGGTTTAGAGTGGAATTATTTCTTGGATTTGTATCAGTGTGAGATCAGAATCTGTCCTTGAGGCTTAAAGTCCTGTTACTTAAACACATCTATTTTTTTCTGAGTCAGCTATGGTGAATTTGTATAGTTTTTACTGATTGTTGAATGGTGCACGGTTCGTTGAACAGTGTAACATCGCCATCGATGATGCAGGAGTAATGTCAGCAGCAGGATAGGAATGTCAGGCAATCTTTTTGTTGTAAGGCTGTGGTTTCAGTTGTAAAAAAAATGCCTCAGTAACTTGTCTGTGGAGGGAAGGGGGAAATGGAAAGTGATACACCTTGGTCATGCAGGTGTATCACACAATGAATGAAATAATAATCTTTAAAATTCCCCAGCAATATTTGTGAGATGCTCATTTTGTAATTTGTTTTTACAATAGGTTCCCGTAAAGAATCAGCTCCTCAAGTCCTACTTCCAGAAGAAGAAAAAATTATTGTAGAAGAAACTAAAAGTAATGGTCAGACTGTTATAGAAGAGAAGTAAGAGAACACTTAATGAATGATGGATTAAAACAGTAAACTTTGCACTCTTCTTCCTCCTCCTGTCTCCCATTATAGTAATGTGTGCATGGTATATATGTAGTAGGTTACAGAGCTTTTTGGAGTATGCTGCCAGTCCTTGAAGTGCAGTCAGCCTTCATTTAAATGCTTGTACTCTGATTTCTTTGTATATGCTATGCAACTTACTCTTTCCATGCCAAGTGATATGTTTCATTTGTAAATAGCTTCTCCAAGGGCTCTAGGTTTTCAATGTTAAGCTGGCGTCATCTTTGTAGTTAGTGTGTGGCATCATACGTGTATGTTGGAAATGAAATACAATTCTGTTACAGAAAGCTGTAATATAGAAACCAGTGTAGGTCCATATGTGCTTGAGAGGTGTGTCCTATCACAGAAGCTGGTAATAGGTCCTTGCTTTACTGAATATAAATCAGGATAAGAGACAATTTTTTTTAACACAAGTTTGAAATTAGCTGTTAGCTGTGAGGTTTGCGTTTTTTTAAATGCATTTCATTTGACAGTTTTGTCTAACAATAGATTTAGACATGTATTTCTGAAAACTGTTGTAACTGATCATCTTCTTTTTTCATTTTAGAAGCCTTGTTGACACAGTATATGCATTAAAGGATGAAGTACAGGAGTTAAGACAGGTTGGTAACTTGCTATGTTTATAGCAACACGGAGAATGGAAAGATGGAAGGCTTATTGTAAAAAGTCAATATGGCTTGTAAGTTGATGCACTTTGACAGGAATGAACTTGGAATTTTGGACTAGATTTAAAAGCCTGAGATTCACTGATAAAAGTAAAAGCACTTTTAAAACGTACTGATGACAAAAAGCACCCTCTCTTGTGCTTGTCATCTGTCCTTGGAGCACCACCTTTGAGAAGAGTGTTAAGTATCCTGTCTCTGAGGTGACTTCCTAAGTGGTTTAATTTATTTTTGGATGTTACAACTTGTGAAATGTTTAAAGCATTAAACAAATTCAGTTCTGCTGTATCACCAGCAAAATAAGCTTACAGAGACTATGAAATAGTATTTGCTCTTGGAATGGATAACTTTAGTAGTATCTGGCCCTCTTTAGGTCTTTATTAACAGTCTTTCAGTAACCGAAACACCTCTTGAGAATCGGTGCTAAAAAACTCTCTTAAAACCTTGGGAGATAAGATGTCTTATCATGTCGCCTTTTTTTAATGATGACTTCAGGTTAGCTTAGGGTGGTGCTGCGTCACGTGGGGAAATTGTGCAGTATCTCACCTCAGTTGCTGGTATGGAAGTTGCAGCTGACGTTTTAAGCTTGTTTTAAGTATCCAAAAATGAATTGTTTAAAAATATCTTTTTTTTTTTTTTTTCTTGTCAGGGCACAGCATGTTAATGTTGCTGCATGTACTCATTGCTTAATGTGTAGGCGAAAAAGCATTGAATTATCCTCACTTTGCAATGTTTAAATTTGCTAACTGACCTTAACAGATCTGTGACTCAGAAAGTCATATAGAATCTCCTCTGTTAACGTAAAATAGATTTGTGTTCAAATTACTTTAGATTTTTGGGCTATAAACAAATTCAAATTCTCTACCTGCCTGTAAGCCCAGTATTTCTAAGGATGTGGTGCATGTTCCTTGAAATAGGACAGTTGGCACCTTAATTACTTAATTTTTGTTGTTTTCAACATGTAATGCATGTGTATTCTAGGTTTGATGCGAATTTGAGTCTTTTTAAAAATACAGTTCACTTAATACAAGCAGCCATGATAGCCCACTAATATTCCTGTGGCCTGGCTGCTTTTGTAACGTGCTGCCTCACTGAGGCCCCACAGATCTCTGTGTGACCCTAAACAAAAAGTCACCTTCTCCTGAACTTCTAGCAGCAGCTCTCTTTTCTTATGCCTTTCCAAATAGATGGTCTTTTCAGAATCTCACACCTTCCAAGGCTGAGACCTGTTAAAACCCAGGTTCATTTTCTTGTGTATCAGGAACCTCAGCTTAGAAGCATTTATTGGTCTGCTGCTGTGATGTGGCCAGCTGGAGAAGTGACACAAACAACCTCTGAGCTGGGAAGGTCCCAAGTGACCAAGGGCTTGCTTCCAAGGGTAGAGGCTCTCTGGGAGTACAATAGTGCACTGGCTGGTGCAGACACCAGGCTGCCTGTTGGTGAGAGTTACCACACAAAGTGGGATCCCTCCCATAGCAGCTTCCATAGGTTATTCGTAGCTGTTGCTCCCCAGGCGCTACACTTGAATAGGGGAGTCCTGAATTGGCAGTAAATAAATGAAAAGGAAATGGAATGAAATCTGTGCCTACAAGAAAAGAACGAAATTTCTGAGTTTCTCAACAGACTTGAGGAGGGAATAGAGTTGAGGAGAAGGCAGCTGCTGATCCCGTCCTGTTTCTAAAAGTGTCTATAAATGACAGACGATGGGAGTCCAGTGGGACCTCTGGATTGCAGACCTGTGTTTTGTTAAACACCCATAAACCTGTTGTCTTGGGGCCTTAATATAGTGCTGTCTTATCTTCTGGTTGCTTCCCCGCTGTTGCCAGCATCAGCTTGGCCCTGTGCATGATTGAACAATGGAAGCATTACTGTGGTTTGGTCAGTGACATCCTTACAGTCCGGTTCGTCCGTGGTATTTCAGTAGTACATGATGGTGCTAAATATTGAGAACTGACTCATTAATATACATGAGGAGTGGTGGTGCTCCTGGAAATTCAGACTTCTCTTAGACTGTTGGTAGTCAGCCGTCTGGTTTAAAATGGTCACAAAACATTTTCCAGAGAACATAATGTTTTTCAAGATACTCCTTTCAACTATTTACTTAATGAAGCAAGTTAATTTGCATTAAGTTTTAAGAAGCTTTTCTGATTGTCAAACTAGTTATAATCACAGGAGGCTCTTAGAGGGGTATTTGTTCTACTTATTGCTCCATTTCCCTTCTCCATTAACAATAAATATATTCTACTGTTCATTGATCAGATTTGAGTAGAAGAATTCAAGATTATTGGCCATCTGTTACTGGCACTTGCGTTATAAGTATAAATAGGAAGTAGCTCAGTTTCCATTTGGTGATTTTTGTTGCATTGTGTGAAGTTACTGTGTGTAACTTGTGAAATTTTAATAGAAGTCTTTGCTTTTGAACACCTAATAGCAGTCTTACAGAGAAGGGCCTTCAGAATTTGTGATTGCCAATGTATGTGTGATCAGAAAAGAAAATAAGCCAAAAACCCAAATCAACCAAAAAAAAAACCCCCCAACAAAAAACCAAACCAGTAATATTTCTCTCTCTATTAAACAGGATAACAAAAAGATGAAGAAATCACTAGAAGAAGAACAAAGAGCTCGCAAGGACTTGGAGAAGCTTGTTAGAAAAGTTCTAAAGAACATGAATGATCCATCTTGGGATGAAACCAACTTATAACTAATTTTTTTTTTTTTTTTTTTTTTTCCCTTTTTCTTTCTATTGAAAGACCAGTTGTAAAACTGAGCTGGGAAGCCTTCTGACATTAGTCAGTGTTGCATCAAGAGCACTACAAAACAGGATTTAACTGGATCTAGTGATTTCTTGCTCTGAACATATAGAAACAGTCAAGCCATTTACTGAAGCAATCTGTACTTTTAAGTGTGGAGACTGTGGATCCTGAACTCTACTAAACCTAATTTGTTTGCATCTAAATTACCTCATTTTGCAGAAAGTGCAGCACCTGACTAAAAGTCCATGTTTTTCAGTGGCTTTTTAATTAAATATATATTTTTCATGTAAATATCTGTAATTTTGAATGCATATGTGATTGATGTATCAGGGCTGATATGTTATTTTTTTTTTCTCTTGTTATTATAATGGTCACAAGTGTTAGAAATGAGGGCAGTACTGTCTTACCTAAGAAAGGTCAGAGTTCTTTGTGGATAATTACGGATTTGTTCCAAATTACCCGCTCATCACACATGCAAATTTAAAAAACCTGTTTCTCGCATTGACCACTGTATTTAAATCCTTTACTGTTATTTATGTCTGTGCATACATTTTTAAACAGTTTACAATTCTTTAAGAACAGTATTAAAATACAGGAATTTGTTTATTGACAGTAGAAACCATTTTTAACAAAATGAATGCCCATGATTTCTGTTCACGTACGCTTGTTTGGCAGACTAATCTGTTGTGCTTTGGCCACCAAAAGACTGATGTACTTGCCTGCTTTTTATGACTGTGATTTTTAGGTGTTTATGTACTACATTTTCTATTGTCGTGCTTAAACATACAGCTGGCTGATAATTTAATAGATCGTACAGTTTGGTAAAGCAAAAAAAAAAAATCAATCTAATCCAGAATTTTGTGAATAAATTGTTGCTATTTATATTTTATGGTCACAACAATTAAATTTTAGCTAACCTTTGTGCGTAAGACACATGGGCTAGGCTAAACTTCATTCAGAGCTTTGTTTTTATACCACTATGTCAGACTCTCTGTTTGGAATTCCCAGACTGAGGCAGCAGAGTCGTTCCTTTCCCATCCTGTTTTTGCAGCGTGTTGCTGGTTTCTGTCCTACTAGGATTTAAATGGAAAAAAATCTGGAAATAAGATTATTTTTTTTAAATCATACTGTAATTCATAATTTGCACTGCTGACAAATTTGAAAATAGATAAATGAACATTTGTTCCCTAGTCTGATAGGTGCAATTACTGCAATCCTTTCTTGTATTTAAAATAGGAAATGCTACATCACTGCAAATGGTGAGCTTCAGTTGGAGCACTTAAAATACTACTCCCATGAAAGCTCATTGTGAGTGTTTCACTGATTTCAGCAAAATTTGGATCAAACTCCAGACAGTGCAATTTTCTGAGGGGTTTTTCTTCAGTTGACAGTCAGAAGTGCAGGTATAGCACAGACCTGAGTCGCACCTTTTGTCATCCTGATTTTCTAGTGCCCTTTAACTCCTGTTAAACTTAGTGCTCAGACTTGAACAAATGTTTCTATGAACTTTAATGAGTTGGAGCCAGGACAATTAGGGTGGTAGGAATTGTCATGCACACTTTGAATCTAATGAAAAATCTATTTTTAAAGCTATCCACTTTTTTCAGCCAAGAACAGCTTTTTTAAATAGGAAAGAATGTCAATGATTACATACTTGAGGAACAATTCTGTGCGAATAGATACTTAAGATTCTCAATAGACGATTAGTTGTCCGATTTAAAAAGCTGAATATATTTGTAGGTATTTTCATTTGCGTTCCTACAATTATAAATGTCTTCCTTTAGTTCTAAAGGAGCAGACTGGATAGGAAAACTAAAAAAAGTCTACAATATCAATTATATATTCACAGAACTTTAAGTTTATGATAATTTTTGATACCAAAATCTTTTCCTGTTGTTTGCAGTTGCACAAAAATGTAGACTGACATTTATAATTATCTTCGTATTTAGAAAATACTCTTGCTAAAAGCCTAAGTGATACTAAACCCTGCAAATTCATAGCATCGTGGTTAAATTTAGATTTGGGAATGCCAACATAATTAGAATTTTGCTAACATTTTAACTTTCTGACATTCAGACTATTTTCAGAGTGAATTTTAATTTCCAATTGAGCGTATGGGAAAGGACATTCCAGAGGAAGAAGTAGGAAAGGAAAACGTGAATCTTAGCAGTATTTAGCAAATTTTAACTCAGGAACAACTTCCATTATAACAATTTGTTTTACATGATATTGTGAAGAGTGGCGTTGCTTTGTAAATTTGCTGACTCTTAGTACCTGTGATTATTATCATTTCTGACAGTACCCCTAGACTGACATCTAATGAACATGCCTTAAATACTGGGATTAAGCAGTTGTTAAATACGACCAGGACTTAGGGACTGATTTTATTCAAGGTGGATTGGGATGATGATTTTTTTAAAAAAATAGGTAACTTTTGCCTCTAGTGCAGAGCGTGAGCTTCAGGCTTTTGGGAACCAAGGAATATCTGAACTTTTTTCCTTTGACAATTTGTTATACTGTATATAGATTGTAAATTTCACCATGGACTTTCTGAATTGTTGGAAACTTTATATAAGCATGGATAAATGGGGCACTGTTTATTTAACCTATTAAAGGGTTATTTCTTTGCTCTCATCATTTAGGGATGAGGAGATGAAGCCATTTCTTATCCTATAGATGTGAAGCACTTTCAGTTCTGAACTGTCCAAAATGTAGCATAACATTTCTCTGTACTTACTGATGTATGTGTGTTTGTCTCACCATGTCATGACATCTTAAAGATTAAACAACTGACCGCCTTTGTATAAACCTTCTTAATGCCAATCATCTAGGGAATTTAGAGTGTCTGTTTACGGTATCTGTGGAGAACTCAACTTTAGTTTAGACGTCACAATAATATCCTGGTATCGACTACTAAACTGTTTATGCTACATCCTTGTAATTAAACCATGATTTTTTCCCCTAGCCTATGAAGTGTTACATTTCATCTAGTATGTGGGCTATGAGCTTAAGAAGGAAAATTGCTTTAATTTTTTTTTTGCCTTTCATATATAAATAACATCTTCTATTTAACAGTTGGTATACTGTATTCAAAGGGCCTTCTCGTAGTCTTTTATAACAGCAGATTGATGCCTGGAAAACAAAACAAAGCAAGGGTTGTTTAGAGGGGTGAGAAGGGGGATCTTAACCCTCTTGCACTGAGGAATTTGCACTTTGGCAGCCTGACCTGCGAGGGTAATGTAAGAGACGCAGGAGATCAAAGACAGAAGATAATGAACGGGAAGAAAGCAAGAAACATCAGAAAATCAAATCACTGCATAAATCATGCATGTAGGCAAGTATTTATTTATCTGAACAGGCTTGAAATTTGTGATAAGTATATTGTAGTCTTTACTTGGCTGTTGCCACATGAAATTGGAGGGGCGGATTTTTATGGTAGGAAAATCATCGATGTTGCTTTATGGAGGGTGGTAGGATGGGTAATGGAAAGTGTAGCGAGTAATTTGTTTGAAAAGATGGCTTCAGTCTTTGGACAAGGTATTTGGTGGGTTTAATAACTGAGCTTAGATGTATGAAATAATACGGGGGTTTTGGCTTACGGGGTATGCTTAAAAAGAACAGAGGTCGGTTCTGACTTTAGTCAGAAGTAATCTCATACTTTCCAAATTTTCTCTTGGAATTGGAAAAATGTTTTCCCACAATTTGAAATCCTCACTTACTTTTCACATTCGTAAGTCTTTGGGGGATTTTCTTTCTTGGATGTGTTTTCTTCTGGTGCGTTGACCTTGGCTGGCGGCTAGACGCCCACTCAGCCACTCTTACTCCTCCTCAACAGAAGGGGAGAGAATAAGATGAAAAAGCTCGTGGGTTGAGATAAAGACAGGGAGATGGTTTATCAATTGCCATCACAGCCAAAACCATCTTGATTTTGGGAAAAATAAATTTCTTGCCAATTAAAAATAGAGTTGCAGGGTGAGGACCAAAGACAAAAACTTAACCACATTTCCCCCACCTCCTTCTCCAGGCTCAGCTTCTCTCCTTCATTCCTGATGCCCCTGCCTTCCCACCCTGCTCGCAGTGGCACAGGGGCATTGCCGGGTTGCAGTTTGTCCGTAACAGTTCCTCACTGCTGCTCCTTCCTCCTCACTCTTCTTCCTCCTCCAGTGTGGGTCCTTTCCATGGGCTGCTGTCCTTCAGAATAAACCTGCTGCAACATGGGTCCCCCGTGGGCTGCAGTTCCCGCCACAAGCCTACTCCAGCATGGGCTCTCCAAGGGATGCAGCTTTTTTCAGAGCACCTGCTCCTGCATGGGGTCCTCCGAGCGCTGTAGTGGGGATGTCTGCTCTGGTGTGGTCCTCCACAGGCTGCAGGAGAACAACCTAAGATCTTCTCCATGGGCTGCAGGGGAGCCTGCTGCAGCACCTGGAGTATCTCATCCCCCTCCTTCTTTAACCTGATTCTTCATGGGGTTGTTTCTCACAGTTTTTTCTCACTGCTGCGCTCCTAAATATGCTTTTCCTGACGCACCAACCATCTTAACCTCTCCTCCCAGAGGCCGACCTGCAGCCAGCACCTGGGCTTGTAAACCCAGTGCATGTATTGACACTCAGGAGTGCGTGGGTTCATTAGGTTCAGGAAAGCTCCCCAGGTCCCATATATAACGCATTGAAACCTTAAATAACCATTAAAGCGTTAAGCATTACCTTAAATAACACTGGCAGCTCTGCCTGCAAACTTGTGACACAAGACAGGAGTGAGAAAGGAAGGTGGATGCTCGCTGTGGCAGATGTGAGAGAGGGAGCTGTTAGTCTGATGGGAACGCAAACCGTTTTCTCCCTCATCTTGACTGGTTTCTAATTTATTGCACTTTCCTTAATCATCATTTTCAATCACCTACAGGATTTCTCCAAATCACAATACAAGTTGTGTCCAGCAGGTGAAACCCATGTTTATTTCATTGTTGTTTCTGAAAAGCATTTTTACTCTTAATACTCCACCAGCTAGTTCCTATTTTATAATTATTGCCAGATACTTGTCCCTTGTCCACCCAGAAGTACTGGCAATGTTTTGCAAAGGTGTGGTGTGCTTTGACAACAGAGGAAACTACTTTGTCAATCAATGGCTTCAGCATTCAGGGGTGGAAGGAGGAAGACTGATAGTTCGGAGATGTGGGTGGTGTCAGGAGAGAGCTACAGAAGTCTTTTGAACTGGCAATGAGAGGGGAAAGGAGTTGGCCACGCTTCCTTCTGGTAGCACTGAACCTGGAGCTGGAAAAGTTGGTGATATTACAGGCTGGGGTGGTAGAACAAGCAGATAAAAGATACAGTTTGTAACCTGCTACCGGCACAGCACAAATTGCTGTTTCTCCTCATAGTGGGATGGATTCCTGAGGAAGCAGTGTAAATAGACACTTTTAACTGTGTGTGACTGCAGCCACCAGCATTTCCCAGTAAGAGCTATGCCTCTCTGAACTGCTGCTGCTTGTCCAAGGGGTATCTAGTTTACCCCCTGTTGGAGCTGCTCCACCTAGGAGGCTGAGAAATCCATGTGCAGAACCTAATCGCAGTGGGCACCTTTGATTGCTGTGACAGGGCAAGGGATGGGAAAGGAGGGAGCACGTAACAACTGTTGGTCATGGGAGTCTAAAATAGTCAGGGGAGCTGTGGGTGAAATGTGTATGGATCTGTATGTACACCACGAGCCCCACAGCGCTGGCGCTGAAGGATCCCAGAAATGTGGAATTTGCACTGTGGAGAAATGCTGAGACAAGATCTGAGATTAATTTGCTTTCCAAGGCATGCTTCGTAATCTGGCAAAGGGGTGGAGGCTCGCCATATCTCACCTTCACTCTTTGTTTCATGTGAACTCAGTATCATCTTAGAAGGGGAGCTGAGCCTGGATTTGGAACTAAATTAACCTCCTGAGTTTTTCATTAATTTGAGTGGCTGCCCTCAAGCCACCGTTCGGGCCCAAATCTAATTCTTGTGTTGTTAGAAGGAAATGAGAGCCACAGTTCACTGAGTTACTGTGAATGGTTACAACTGTGTTGTTTTTTACATGGTGCAGATCTCAGCAGTCCGAAATTTCCTCAGATGCTCCCATTAGTTCCTGAACATTCTCACTGATTTACCCCCTTTTAGTATTTCAGGTCGGCAGTGACGATGTGGGAAGAAGGAGCCCAAAATCAATTAAAAGAGATTTTAAAGCCTTGGGAAGGGTGCTTAAGGGATCGGGAACACAAGTAGTGTTCTCCTCTATCCCATCA
>KZ505985.1:145724-184656 GCA_002844005.1 Limosa lapponica baueri
AAATCCCCTAGATGCCTCCCTTCTCTACCTTTGGTTCCTGCCCCAAGCAACCCATAGTAAGTCCTGGGAAATCCTAAAATGCTCTTCTCCTGCATCCCACAATGTGTCCCACCCCTAGGCAGCAGTCCCTTTCAGTCCAAAAGGTACTCAGGCAACGACCCATCTTTCTGGTTTTCCCTCCTGGACAATGTGGCTGAAGGTCTCCCGGGAAAGCCCTTGGAGGGCCACAAACATGATTTTCCTTTCCTTTGAGTCCCTAATTTGGGTTCTCCCTGCTCACTGTTGTGCCTCTCTGCTTCTCCGGGCTTGTGGAGGTGAGTCTTGGATGGGCTTCTGAGTTGCCAGGCAAGGTACTATTTGGGTACCTATACCTGCCGTTGTTTATTTGTGCTCCTTTGTGGGTGTGCAAGCAAGATTTATGACCTAACTGATTGTATCTCAGACTAATTTTAGTCAGGTAAATTGCTCTTTGTACATGTCTGTCTCTCTTTGTTATAAAGGAAACTGGAGGTGGCCAATGGAGGTTTGGGCATGACACATCCAGGTGTTCCAGACCAAGTGAGAAGAACCTCCCTCTGGGCTGCCCATCATCCAGTGGTGTGTCAGGAGGAGACCTAGACCAAAGAGTAGCCCAAGGAATGCCTACAGCTGAACAGAGAGAAGAGTTTAATTGACTTCCCAAGGTGAGCCTTGGCCCTAACTTCTTGCTGTGGGACATCCCAGCTGAGAAGTAACCCAATGCCTGTCTTTGAGGGTGAGCTGCTACACTGTGTTTATTGTTCTGTGCTGTACTGTTAACAATTAGAAGAGGGTAATTCTTTTTCTTTTGTACTTTAGTTAAAGATGCTTTAAAACAAATCAAAAAGTCACTTAATATTTGGCACTGCAGGGATGGGGTTTGTTAGACATGTCCCAAGCCTTGAAGGTTATGAAGGGAGGATATCTGCTGCTGGGCATTGCATGATTTCAGGCTGCAGCATCTTGCCATGGCAGGGATTCTCTGAGTTAGGGCAGGGCATGCTTGTCATGCTAGGCTTCCAGGGAACTTTATCGTGGAAAATGGGATGTCCGTGGTGTTTGCCCAGAGTCAAGCAGCAGTGAAGAGAATTAGGATGGTGGCTGAAGTTTTGAAAACTCTAGTTTTGGGTTTATAATGTTAGTTTATATGTTCTCTAATGGGTGATTTGAAGTTCCTGTCCTTAAATACTCTGTGGGGATGTCCAACCTTACCTAGGCAGGTAGGCTGAAACATTTGCACTGTTAATTGGTAAGCCTAGTTGTAGAAATGTTTAAAACTGTAGCACTTCCTTTAACTGCTTATTTTCCTGATTTTCTCTGGGAAAGGCAAGAGACAGGGAGTGAAGGAGACAGAGGTTTCTATTTGCCATCCCCAGGTGCTTGCTGAGCTCTTTTCTGAATGACTCAGGACAGTACAGATGATGAAGTAATTTCTAAGAAAAAAATTGATCTATTATGCTCTAATGTATTTTTCAAGGAAAATCCCTTCTGAGTCATCACAAATGTTCTGTAATAGTTACTAGAGGACCTATTTTCCACCCATAAATAGTTTCTTTTATACTTAACTTCAAAAGCCAGTATCTTTCCGGCTTGGAATTAAACTCAAAGTGTTGATTTATCAGACCATTTGTTGTTGCAGTAGCTGGTTGATTACAGATGTACATCTTTTTTTTTTTTCTGGTCTTTTTAGAGGGCCAATCACTATGGTAACCACATTACAGAAAATTGCTTGGTCTCCTTAAAATACCCTTCAGAAAAAGGTCATTTGTTATTAACATTTTCTGACTAAACTCAAAATGTTAACAACATCAAGAATATTGTCACTGTTTCTATACTTACATGGGTTTTTTTTCTTTACCATACACCTTTCAGTTAACTATCAAAACAGGACAAAATATTGAGACTCCAAAGCAATTGTAAAGCTGCAGACTTTTGAGTATGTTTTGAAATATCAAGATTCGCTCACGTTGCTGTGTTTTGGCTGCTGGCGTGCACAGCTTTGCTTTGTTTCATTGTTTTAGTTTCTCTGGTTCTGAGAAAAATCCAGGCTGAAGTTCCTCTTTCAACCTCTGCAGGCTACGATTGAAAGGAAGGGGCAGGCGTACGGCTATTATTGACAGCCGTCTGTTGTTGAATTATGAAATAGCTGTTCTGGATAGTCATTTAAAAGCCTGGAAATGGCTGGTTAAAGGTTTCTACTCTCAGGGTAAAACGCGTCCAAGGGGTGTTAGATGGGAAAAATCAGGTCTGATTGTAATAACAGGGTCCTAGCCTGTGAAGTGAGAATACACAAAGTTGTTCTCTTTCTGGCGTATGCCACTTGTGTTCTGCTTGATTGGACACGTTGTTTCTTTGCCATTTTACATTATCTACATTGCCGGCAAAGGATTCTCACATTTGTATAGTTTTCTTGTTTTGCAGATAGCTATTTGCAGCTTTCATCTAAGCCCAGTAAACAATTAAAAAAAAAATCCCCTTTCTTGGAGTTCCATCATTTTGGAATTGACAAATAAGTTAAAAAGGCTGCCAAAAGAAAGCAGGAGTTGGAGGAAGTTAATTCGCATTGATGTGTGCATGCCACTGATAGCAAGTTATGCCTATGACATTCTGACATCGCCTCTCAAAAAAGAGAAAGAGTGGAGTGAAAGACTAAGAGGATGTTCATTTAATTGGAAAGCCTACTGAGATCTGAGGCAGCTGAGGCAAAGGATGCACCCTTTTTCTGCACAATGGCATTGGTTGAAGGTTGTATATAAGGTGGCCTTATTAAAGTGACAAGGCAATTTAATTCTTTTGTGCACAATGATTCTACTTCATTGATTTACAATGGGAAGGATATAATTTTGCTAGTGTTGGCAAAAAGCTCAAATGTCAGGCTTTTCAAATTGCCATACTTGCCTTGTTCAGGATGAATAATGAATAAGTCACCTTTTGTCTACAGTTAAATATTCTTGAATAAATACAAAGAACATAAAAGACATAAATGATTGCCTGATTTATATTTAAAATAAAGATCAACATTGTGATAAATGGTTGAAAATGCTTAGTGTGAAGTAATATGACTATGCTGATAATTACATTATCAATTAAGGGGCAGCCCAGGTGTGGAGTGTTATAGAATGGATGGCAGAGAGAAACCCCCAGCGTGGAACATGCCAAACTTGGCTGTCTGGAAAGGGTGTGTGTGGGGAGTGAAGAGACCCTTAGCTATGCAGGGGATCTCATGTTTAAAATTGGACCATTTAATGTACTGAAACATCCATTCTCTCAGGAAGCTGTAACTGTTGCTTCTCGCTTTGTCACTAGCAGGATGCATTGGTCTTGTGCCTGGAAACAAATTTTGCTCTGTTTATTCCTGATGGTTTGGGTGGGCAAAGAAGGCTGCTCATCATTTCTCAGGATCTGTCTTTATTCAGAGAGGAACAGATCTTAAAGACCTGCTAACTCCAACGTTCACAACTGGCAATGCTGTCAAGCCTCAGTAAAAGAACTGGAACAACTTGGAAGAAGATGAGATATAAAAATATATTGAATACTCCTCAATGTCTGATTCCTAGACCACGAGCAACAGGCCTTGCCTCCATATGCACAAGCATACAGCCTCCTCGTTAGCTAAAATAATTGTGTTAAAACCATGCCTACTCATGATATGTTGTTCTTCCTCTTTTAGAAAGATTTGTTTGTCCTTATTAAAGTTCTCAGTGTCTTAAACAGGATGATCAGAAAGATGGTGGGTGGGTTGCTTAGACACTTCTGTTGGATGAAACATATGCTTTGAACTTGTTGTAGGGCAGCAGTCAGTCTCAGAAGCAGCTGTCTGGTGTGAGAGTGTGATATGGTGAAGATTTCAGAATGCTGTACGTGGAAATGCAAGACGGAGTACAATGGAGTAAGGACACAGGCATACGTTGTACCACAGTACTTAAATTGTGATGATGGAAGGGACAATCATAGTGCTTACATGCAAGGAGGCCTTACAAAGGTGCTGCAGGCAAATTCAATGCCCCCATAGTATAACATGTGCAACTTTATGGCTAATTGCATACTTTAATTCTATATGTGTATATCTGAGAGAGGGGGATTTCTGAGACTCTTAAAAAAAACCCCAAAACCAACCACCCCAAAAAACTCTTCCAAAAATGTGTAGCGTGACACTAAGTTGTCATCAATAAGGGATCTTCAGCAGGAACAATTACATCTGCCACGCAAACACCTTCCATCGAACAAAGCAAGTATTATACAATAGTAGCAGATTGTAGCTCTCTAAATGAACCAAGTCAGGGTGTAGGGATTGCGGGAGGTTTTACACGCATTGCTGACAGCAAAGATATGGTGAGATTCCTCAGCTTTGGGCAGGGGCAACATGTGCTTTTCTGTCTGCTTTCTTCTGTGACATCTTTAATCTCTCCTTGTAGCAGTCTTTCCTCTGTCCTGCCCCAGGCTCTCCTATTCTCTTCTCATTCTCCCACACATTTCCTTGTTCAACGGGCCCAAATGTTCTCCTTTTGATCTGTTGTCCCAGATCCATAATCTCCAGAACTATTCTTGCTTTCTGTATGTGTAAATTCCCATTTCTCCCAACATTTTTTTTTTCAATCTCATTTCTCACTTCCCTGGGGTGTGTGGCACTGCAAATTGAGGAGGAGTTATTTCACCCTCTTTCTTGTCCATTTGTTCCAAAAGCCCAACAAAGAATGGTAGCTCAAAGAAAACTGCCCTTGCTTTATCTGCTAGCAGTGTGCCACTTGCTTGTCTCTGCTCAGGATTATGGTAATGGACAGTAATGTTGCCCAGGAGCAGAAACTAGCTTGGTCCTGCACCTGGGTCATGGCAACCCCTAATATCAATACAGGTTGGGGGATGACGGGACTGACAGCAGCCCTGCTGAGAAGGACTTGAGGATACTGGTGGATGAAAAGCTGGACATGAGCCGGCAATGTGCGCTGGCAGCCCCAGAAAGCCAACTGCATCCTGGGCTGCATCAAAAGAAGTGTGGCCAGCAGGCAAGGGGAGGTGATTCTGCCCCTCTACTCTGCTCTGGTGAGACCCCACCCGGAGTACTGTGTCCAGCTTTGGAGCCCCCAGCATAAGAAAGACACGGACCTTTTGGAGTGGGCTCAGAGGAGAGTCACAAAAATGATCAGAGGGATGGAGCACCTCTCCTACGAGAAAAGGCTGAGAGCTGGGGTTGTTCAGCCTGGAAAAGACTCCAGGGAGACCTTATTGTGGCTTTTCAATACTTAAAGGGGGCTTATAAGTAAGACGGCAACAGACTTTTTAGTGGGCCTGCATGGCTAAAAACAAGGCATAATGGTTTTAAACTAAAAGAGGGTAGATTTAGACTAAATGGAAGAAATTTTTTACAATGAGGGTGGTGAGACACTGGCACAGGTTGCCCAGGGAGGTGCTAGATGCCCCATCCCTAGAAACATTCAAGGTCTGGTTGGACAGGGCTCTGAGCAACCTGATCTAGTTGAAGATGTCCCAGGTCATTGGAGGGGAGTTGGACTAGATGACCTTTAAATGTTCATTCCAATTGAAATTATTCTGATTCTTCTATTCTGTCCTGTAGTGTTAGGCCAGATGTTGAGAGTGACTAGTTTTTCTCTTGCTGCTAAGAGTTCTTCTTGTGGGTGTCCCTCAGCCTCTCTACCAAAGATTTGTCACTATTTGACTGTTTCCTGAGTATGTGTGATGGAAGCTGGCACGTGAAAACTTCAGGTACATCTAGTGTTTCCTACTTTAGAAAAAGTATTGCTGGCCGATGATTCCTGTAGTACCTATGATGTGGCTTTTAATTCCTGGAGCCGAGTGTTTTTAAAGTGATACTAAATGTGATGTTAAATGACTGTTTTGTGGAGGGTCGTTGTTAGAAAATAAAATATAATTTCTTATGATGTTATCTGAAAATTTATATGCATTGATAAGAACTTATAATTTTGAAGCTGCCAGATTTCTTCCTGTCTTTGTTTTTGCTCACATGCCATTGAACAGGGTGAAGTCATGATGTTATGTTATAAAGAAAGAAGCACATGAGAAGAACATGAACATTGCATGCTACTTTTAGAGATTCTGAATAATTTTAAGCCATACATGGCTAAAAACTTCTTTTAAGCAAAAATGCATTCAGTGCGTGCTTCCATTTACCCATGTTGTATGGAATATCATAGCTTTGACTGTGTCTTTTCTCTCAAGTTACTGCTATGGATCTAATTGACCAAGAAGCTGCTGTACTTCTGGGTCTGTAGAAATTAACTGGCTTATGATTTCTTTGAGTTCCATGACAATAGCAGGGTTACTGAGCTTTACTTGCAAAAGTAGTCTGTTGTATGAGTGAGAGCTAAAAGGGACAATGAAGGTAGATAGAGAAATACAGTATGTAATAAGGTTCCTTTTGGATCCTGTGCAGAGTCAGTCAATGCTCTCTCTATGGCAGTAGCTACATCAGTCTCCTGAAAAGGCTGCATGGGCTCAAACCTTGCTTTCTCTGGTTTTATTTCAGGTCCATCCAAGATCTTATATTCTTCCTAAATGAACAGCAGAGATTACAATATTTTCACTGATATTTTTGGGGGCTCCAGCTTCAAAATATGACCATGCAATACAGGAGTGAGGTATGTTACCAGTTTAATAAAAGCATCAGGCTCTTTACTGAAAACTTGCAAGTGGCTGAAAAATGTGTCCTTGTTTACACAAATGTTAGCCATGGTTAATAAGAACCCCCCTGGCATTTGGTCTTCATTCTTTTTCTGTTTGTTGGACCACTTGCTATCATGAAAAGCAAATCTAAAAGATTATAATGAACTTAACTGACAGTGTATTCAGAAGAATAAACCTAGTTTGAACACTACCCCTCTGCAGGAGAAGAATGGGTGGATGAGATGTATAACTGCTATTGGGCATCAAATTTTCATTTTCACCTGAAAGAAGACCTACGGAGGGCAACGATTTCCAAATCAATATCCATTAAGCAAAAGAAATCAGTATACAATGATCATTTCATAGAATAGCCCAGGCCGGAAGGGACCACGACTTGGTCCAACCTTTTGTTCTAGTGCAAAGGCTGGCAGGAAAGAAAGTATAATGGAAATTCTTTGTTAACTGCAAGTATTTGTCCTGTATCCAGAAAATGCTGAAAGAACAGACTATTTCAAAGATTCCACATAGCTGACAATGCATTTCAGGACTTCTTTGCTAGGTCCATTTTTACAAGAATATGCACAAAAGAATCTCTTTTAGTAATGGGGACTCTTAGTGTTAAGAGCCCAAACCTGAGCAATAGCGCTTCCCATTTGTATCAGTTTCTGCCGTCCTCACCTCTCCCAGCTCCATTCTTTCACCATGAGAAATGTCCCGTAAGGTCTTTTTTTAAATACAAGCATTTATGACAGTGGTATATTTTTCAAAACTAAAGACTAAGGAAACTGGAAATATAAAGATGAATACTGCTTTTTACTCACTTATGTAGTTCTAGCATCTCTTTTTGTTTTGACATTAAAGCAAGTCTCCTGAGTAGAAACTGAATGTTATACTAGCAAGATGCCATTTTTAGGAAGGATTTAGAAAGGATTGTTCAGGTAAGCAGCTCTCCAAACCTCCTTTGTGTGAGTATTGTGTGAGAAAGCACTGGAATAGCAAGCAGAAAGTACAGTAAATCTTCTCCATCCTTTTTTAAGAAAAATTCTGAGAACTGTGCAAACTCCTGGACTTACGTGAACCGCATTTCGCAGGTTATTCAATTACTCTGATCTGTCAGTATAGTTTAGATATAATTTGAGGCCTGGGAATAGATCAGTGCTTGCTGTTCAGAAACTGCCTTGTGTGTGAAAGAATTTCTTTATATCTGGAAATCTTAGGTTAAAAATAAGAATTCATCCTGTTCAAAATAAAAATTCAATGTATTTTTGTTCTAGATAGAAGTATATTGTTTTCTTTGTGGTTTAAGGGCAGGTTGAACTAAAACAGTATGTGATGACTTCTACACAAAGATGTTTCTCAGCAACTGAGCTAGGTCTTTTCCTAGGTGTATCATGGAGCACTGCATACTTGTGGGCAAATCTTATACTTCCTCATGCTAAGCTTTTCCTATAAAGTATTTTAAAGTCAGCAAGCTGCTTTCTCTCTCTTTTCTATCCCCATGGCTGACTTTTGATAAATCTTTTCAATTTATTTTTTTTTTAGAGCAGGAGAGATCTAAAATGTGCAAATACGTCAGAATAGAATGCCCCTAGGAAGAAACCCCTGAGATGCCATTGCAGAACATGGTTTGGGTTGGTGTGAAACAGTACTGTTTGTGTCCATAAGAGATGGGCTAGCACAGAGTGGCTGGGAGGGGAGTTATTTGCAAATCTTGTCCCCTCATTGTTTTGCGTGCTTCAGTTCTGGGCCTCACAAGGGCATGGGCAGGGGGACAGGTAGAAGTGGAAGAGGGGTGATGGGACTTTGCAGGGACTTGAATTTCAGCACCTGGGTTGCTGCAGAGCTCATGGGAAAGGGAGGATCAAAGAGAAGGGTGTTTGCCAAGCACTTCAGCTCACTGGTTGTGAGAAAGGGAATGGTGGGAACACCAGGTGATATGAAGGTGTACTCTGGGTGAGAGACTTAGCTTACCTCCCTATGGGCTTTGTGAAATGCTAGGACCATCAATCAGCAATGGTGGTCTGAGACGTCCAGAGGGGCACAGTTCAGGTTCTGGATTCACCTTGAAAGTGAGCTAGTGAGCTCCACTTTTGCAAGTGAACACAAGTTGTTTCAAAGTGCTTGTTTGAGGGTTGCCTCTGGCTTACATGATCCAATATGCTAACCTGCATGTTGGTTCCCTGACATGTAAGACCAATGTTTGTTCTAATTCTATTTGCTTTTAGGAAGTGCATACAAGATTTAATCAATGCAGACCTGCCTTACCAGTAAAATAAAGACCAATGGGAGCAGATGTGCAATAGGCAGAGAGAAAAGGAATGAGCAGTTGCTCCTTCTCTGCTCACGAGTTATTAGTAAATTCTGTCCCACATGCAATTTTCCACTTGTTTCTTTTAAAACCTTGAAGTACAGATTAAAAAAAAAAAGACACTTCTACCCTTTGATTCCTTAAGGACTGGTGTGATATCTTATTATTGACTAGAAATTAATTGTAGCTTTTCCTTCCAGCTTGGACTACAAAGTCAAGCTGTGATTCTGTTTTCTGAGACTGGTTACTAGAGTAGACCGTCAATAGGCTAGCCTAAAAGATGATCACTTAGCAATGAATTCTCTTCCCTCTTTTTCACTACTTTCCTTGGCTTCTTCCTTTTGTTGGATTTAAACGTTTGTGATTTTCACCTCTTTATCCATCATAGCACACCACTGACTGAATAATACACTTTTATTAAGCTGCCCTCTTTCTGTGAAATAAATGCCAGTAATAATCAGTCAATCATTCAATCCATATGAATGTGGAATTTAGATGTGGCTGTTTGAATCGGGTTTATAATATACCATTTCTTGGTACAGCATGTTCTTTGATAGTATTCTTTCAAATGACTGTTTCCAACTGCACTTGAAAGCACCTATGAAAGAAATTGTTTGTGACGCTATACTTAGTTTAAATCTCCTTCTCTTTTCTTCAGCATTTTTGTCTGTATTTCATTTCTATGCAAATTACATCTTTGTGAGTTAGTAAAATTTTACAAACCAGTTGAAATGCAGCTATGGAATGAATTATCAGAGAAAATTTGGAAAATACGCTCATGAAAGGAAAACCGAGGAAAACATTTAAATCTAATTGTGTATTATTCAAAGAGAATTTCAGAGCAACTCTTAGGCAAATATTACATAAATGTATACCTATATTAAATGATTAATTTACCACAGGTAATATACTTGAAGGCTCAGGGACTATTTTCCCATTAGCCTGTGCATGTAGCACTTCTCAGCTGAAATACAGCCTAGGTACACAAATACACTTAACTTGCTTATGTGGAATTGCAGAGAAGGAATCGTGAATGTAATGCTTGTAAACAGCTAGAGAGCAACGGCAGTCGCTACCAACTGTCCCAGTGCTTCGTTTCCACGAGAGTAACAGTGACTGAGTTTAACTTTGCAGGGAGCCAATCACTGATGACCAAGAATAATTTCGTATCCTCCCAAGTATAAAGCATCCAATCCTTCTAAATTCATTAACAGCAGCTGACAGATCTACTGTGAATATTCTGAAAAACTACCAGATTCTCAGCAATCGATCTCCAAAATGGGAGACTTGATAGCTGCACATTCGTCAGTCAAGAATAATTTCCGTGATTTGTGCCTCCATGAGATATCTGCTTCCTCTCATGCGACAGGCTGGCTTTGTAAATAGTTTTATCCCTTGTTTCAACATTTACCTGGGAAGGATGTGGGCTGAAATGCAGAGGTAAGGGGACTAAAGGACCTTCAGTACTTCCAGAGCCTCCATGGGAGAGAGGAACTAGAGTCCAACCCAAAGGTTCTGCTGGAATCTCCAGAGTCCAGGAGATATTGTAGTAAAGCTCAATGCAATACTTTTTTTTTTTTTTAATATATTAAAAGAAAAGCTATTTCTACTCATCCTTTCCTGTTCACAGTACCGAGCTGCAAGTCCAGAGGATCTGGCCAGGGCAGAGAATGAGAGGAGTCAGTTATCTCCCTCTCCCCATATCTCCTGGGTTCTTCAGCACATGGTCAAAAAATTGAGGTAACCAAGATGTGCCTTTTAAGAGCTGGCAATTGTGGTCTTTTGGGACATCCTGACCCACTTGTGTGAGTCATTAGGATTTATTCCCTTTTAGCTCCTTATCCGTATGTGTCAACACTCCAGTCCTGTCCAATATCTTTCTGTCCTCATCTCATAATGCAGACTGTCTTTTGTTTAAGTCTACGTGCTTTCTCCATCTGGGTGTCCTGGGGAGTTGTGTGTCTGGGTGCTAGAAACTTGCAGATCTGCTAACCTGGGTGCTATCAACACCTCCCATTCTTACAGCCCTACTTCTGATTTTCCTTCTGGTGCTTCCACACCCAAACATGCCCATTCACTCTCTATTCACACCAATCTTAATATTTTTGTTACAAATATCTGTTTTCATGGGTGGGTTTAATCAATTTGGGTTTCTGCACCCAGCAGAATGTCTCCTCACTCCTTATAGATCAGTAGTGTCAGCCCTTTGCTTCTGTGGCACAAATACACTCAAACAAACAATATATTCTGAAGTACCCATGTAATTAAGGGCAAGATTCAGTAGAGAACATAGGGACATATAAACTGAAATGCAGGCAGATTTGAGGCATTGAAGTCTAAGGTTACAAGCCAAGCTCCCTCTTCCCAGTTGCCCGCTCAACCTGGGGATTTATTTGGTGCCTCCCAGCTTGAATCCCAAGTTGCTTGTAAAGTTCCCCAGTTGAAGAAGGCAGGTGTCTAATACTGCTGAAGGTTTACCAGCTATTGTACATGCCCTTGAAGGACCCAGCCTTCAAGGAACAAGCCTGTGCAACACACAGTGGGAGAACTCAACCCTGTGTGAAAACCCACAGCAAGAAATTCTGCCTCGAGGGGCTGTTTAGGTCCCAGCTCAGCCTGTGCCCTCCAAAGGGGAACTGTGGTGCCAAACAAGGCGTTCTGGCTCACGCTTCAGGGGGCAGGGACCCTACGCTGGGCATCCTCACGAAACAGTAATGACACCTGCAGTGCCCTCCTCCAAAACCTTGTGCCCCTGCTCTGCAGTGAAGTCTCTCTATTTATGAATTATTGCCAACTGTAGGAATGCTTATATTGAGTAAAGATGACACAAAGCTTACACATTACTCTTATTTAATCAGACACAGTAGTGCTCGTCAGCTGTTGATCTAACATGGTATTTTACATATTTCTAAACGGATGACAAAGGCAATTTAAACTGGAATTTGAATCTTCATCAAGGATATCTTATATTGTAAGCTAGCGGCGAGGTTTCTGTAATGCAGAATAGAGGCTTACGTTTGTGTGCATGTGTGTTTTCTAGAGTACTTTCTGGTATTATGGATATGAAAAAGAGCTCCTGTTCGGAACTGAATACATACATGCGTAGACATAGTATATGTGACAAATACAGTCCATAGCAGCTTTTAGGTATCACATCCTGTGTTAATTTCCAGTGCTCTCAAAAATTAAGGGATTCATTGGTTGGATGAGATTCAACAAAATTATGAAAATTAATGGAGTGTTCAAATAGTACTAGAAGCCAAATTCAGACAATTTTTTTCAGGACAGTAAAAGGTGCAATTCATCCTCTTTAATTTTAGTAATCTCATATACTAGATATAAGAGTTCAACTAGTCTTTTAGGTTTCATCTATAACACATTTAGAGATAGGCATCTCTAACTGAACTGGGATGGAAGACTATAAAATTACAGATGGTCCAGAAAGATGACATGGCAATTACTATTCACTATTTTTCACCAAAAAGGGGGCTATCAAGTGCATAGCTAAATCAACATCATGTCTTTGAAAAAAATATAGTTTATAATTAAATCGTGTAACATGTTGTCACAGGATGCAGTAAAATAAAAAATATAGACTTATTTTAAAAGATGTAGAGAAGTTCAAGGATAGGTCTGTTGCTGGTTATTGAAAGTAGTTACTTGGCTGAGACCCTTGTCTCGGGAAATCCCTGCACTTCTCAATGAGACTGGGAGTGTATACTGGGGACAATATTTCCAGCTACTGAATAACAGCAGAAAGATGATATTTTTCTGAATGGACTTTTGCCCTGAAGATTTTGCTTCTTTTTCTTTCTTGCTCCTAAATATTTACACATAAATGGATGGAATAGCAGGCTAAAAGTTTGCTGAACTTTGGCTAGTACAGTTTGAGTAGTTGTCTCTGTGACTGCCATCCTCTGGTCTAACCTGCTGACAGAGTCTATATCTTCAATTTTCCCCTCTCTTCTGAGACATATGACTTTGACGGACAGTGATACCGTGCTACATACTTCATGTTTGTATGAGAGAAAAATCCAGAATGGTTTGATAATCTATATTATTAGAGGAAAAGATATACCATGGACACACAGGTCCCTGTGCCCCGAGGTCTCACTCTGGTTGCTGCAATCAGACTCCATAACATACATAGAATCATAGAATCGTTTAGGTTGGAAAAGACCTTTAAGATCATCAAGTCCAACCTTTAACTTATCACTGCCAAGTCCATGACTAAACTGCTCTTTCCATGCATTTCATAACGTGTCCCAACCCCAGGCACCAACTCCCCTTAGTTGTAAAAGTTATGCGGAGAGCTGATCCTGGTGACTCATTATGGTGGGCTCTGTGCCTGGACACCAGGGCTGGTGGCTCTGCTGGGACAACCCTGGGAGGGGCCTGGACAGAGTGTGTGCTCTTGGGAGTGCTTAACTTGGGATCCCTGCCTGCTGTTGCTCTCTCTTCTCTGTTGTAGGAGCTTTTATCACATAACCAAACATGTAACACTTTTCTGTGCAGCAGGAAGAAATGGAAAGGCTTTTTTTTTTAAACTTCCTGCATTGCAGGAAGGGAAGTTGCAACTTCGAGTCTGTGAAGTTGTCAAGCTGGTCTGTTCTGCAGCTGCTGTGTTTCAGTTTCTCCTCATGCGACTATTGCACAGACTCTAAGTACTGTAAGTCATGTTGTGTATGCAGAGTGGGACAGGTCAAAGACATTTTTGCTAATAATATCATTAAAAAGAGTATTGACACCAGAGTATGTGAACATCTCAGAATGGAAATGAAAACTTCTGCTCCCCCAGCAGCATGCCATTCATCCAAGCAGCTGCTCTTTTCCTGAGAATAGACATGGAGATCAATAATTTGATTTAATATTCTTAGGTAAATATTCAAAACTTTTGTTCTTCATAAAAGTGTCACGGTCAATTTAGTGCTCCTGGAATTTGGACATGTAGGATTTCTTGTATTGCTCCACAGAAGAGGATTAACAGGCTGGCCAACGTTGCTTGGGGAATCCTTTCCTGTGCCATCTTCATGGAGGTAATTTTGCAAAAATGAAATTTCCAGTTACCTCTTCTCAAAATTGGATCTTGTTGATATCACACTGTGTTTCTACCAGACTGCTTGAGGCCTACATCTGGCCAGCTGGCATCAGGCTGGGAGGACAAGTGATTGATTCAAGTGTGCTGGGGATGTGTGTAGTATGGAAAAAAAAAAAGAGTGATGGCAGCGCTGCTAGTTCAGATGGATTTGTCCCCAGAATGAGACCAAAATCAGGGTACGTTCTTGCTGCAGAGGCTTGAATAGAGTTTCTGTCTTTACAATGAATGAAAGACAAACTCAGGTTAAAGTTAAGGGCATGATGAAGGAAACTCCAGCAGCACAGAAAATTAACCATTGTTATAATTTATCACAGGCAGCAATGCCCTTCATTGCACAAACTTCAATTTAAGATGAATTCAGATGTATATTCCAGTTCAAGAGAGGTGTTTGAGCTTGAAATAACACGAAGGGAAAGTCTTATAGTGTGCCTAATGCACAAGGTTAGACTAGATGCTTATTTTTGCCCTTCAAGTCTGCGGGTTTCATGTAGTTCCTGTCTGCAAGTAAAGGACCCTTGTTAATGTGTGCTAAAGGTGTAGGGTATCTAAACTGAGCACATATGTAAATGGGAAGGCTGTGATGGGAAACAGGAAGACTGTTTTCCATAATGGTTATGAGGTGGTAAAACAGCAGCTGGTCTTTTCTGTGCTAGGATATTAAGACGCACTAAAAATACACCTTTCTCTATGAGCAAAGATAAAACGACACAAGTTGCATAAGGAGGAGGCTAATGCAGCGTTGCAATGAACAAATGCCAAGAGAAGGGAGAGGGAGAAAAGCAATAGAAAAGAGGTCTGTAGACCAGAAGGGGATTCAAGAGAGTGGAAAGGGGTAGAAAGGAAGAAGCAGCGATTGTGCTTTCAAAAGAAACTCTCTGATACAGTTTGGGACTTGTTTGTGCAGAGTCTCAATAAGTAAGGAGAATTGGATAACCTTTCTTTAATTTTTTGGGGGGGTTGGTTTTGGTTTTTTTTGTACTCCAGAGCATCATTTAAGATTCACATGCCTGGTACATCACACATACCTACCCAAGTGCCTTTCTCCATGAGAAAAATTGTATCTTTCATCAAGGTAATGTATTTTTTTTAAACTGTCAGAATCATTCCGATGAAATGCATGAAGAAATCAATAGCAGAATTGTATTAAAGAAAAACCACAGCTTTGCTCACAGTTAAAGGTTTCAAGTTCAATAACGTTGGACTTTAAAGAGAAGGAAAGAAATCTCCTTCATTTTTACTATAATGCACTTAATGCACCATACAGAGAAGAATAGAAGTGCTGTCCAATAGACCCTTTGTGTTTTCCTCAACCTTTGCTATCAGCTTCCTTTTCCATTTCTTTTTAATTCTCCTTGTTCAAAAAAGACCTCTCCACCACAAACGAAGCTAATTTCTTCCAGTGGCCCTGCACTGGATATCCCCACATCCTGTCACAAACAATATCTCTGATGTTTAAAGAACTATCTTTTATTTTTAAATATCAGTAGAAAAGGTATTCCTGGTTCTGTTCTTTCCAAGTTAATGCAAAGAAAGATAAAAGACTCACATAGTGCCATAGTACAATTTTTTCAAACATATCTATTCTCAGCATGTTAATAGACAGTGAGGAGAAGAACCAGATAAGCAAGATGTAAGGGCCTGCCTTGTGTCACAAATAAGATTAGTTATTGAGAATTATTTTCTTTAGGGATCCTTTTCTGTCAGAAATGCAGGACTGGCCCAAAACAACTGCAGTTGTTTTCAACTACTCATAACTACCTAGTTACTATTCACGGCTATAGCTTAGGTATGTTGTCCTCTGTATTAGTCTCTTTTGGTGTCTCTAAGTTGTCTTCTTCCATTTAAATCTACTTCAGGCAGCCATTTATCACAGCCTTCATTTGAACTGAGCTTGCTTTTTTCCTTGCTGTCTTCGAATATTCCTCCCACCGACAGCCAGTCTTTCTTTACATTCTTTTTTACATTACTTCGCGTGGGTTTTTTCTGCCAGCTAACTCTCACAGAGAGTTTTAATTTGTGATTTTAAGTAGCATTTCTAATAAATAGTATTTACTTTTCTAAAGTAAATACTTACTTTTCTGGTGAGGGAGAGAGGATTTCTGCCAAGCAGCAGAGCATTGCATGTATCCTTACAGACACTTAAACTGGGTTTTAGGTTCATGTGATCTATCTGTGTGATAACAAAAATACATGGTGGGTCACGTATGCTTCCCTGTCCTACTCCAACTGAAAAGCTGGTTACTTTCGACAAATAACAAACTGTGATCCAGTTTCCACATGAAAATCAGAGTCTCTGGGAATACTTAGAGAAACGTGAATGTGATTAAGGACCTGATGTCCAGGGAGACCATGGCCAGTGATGCTGACTGACAATATAACCTTGTCTCCTCCTGCTCCCATGTCCATTGATACCTGCTTTGGGCTGTTCATCCCCGCACCAGGGAGCAGTTTCTGTTTGAAACGGGCTCCAAATCCATCAGTAGTTTTCCTACCTCCTACACTAATGCAAACAGTAATGATGAGGTACTTCTCAGCTCTTTTTTCAAAAATCTTATCAAATACCCTTTCTCTCAGAGGAAAAAAAAAAAAAGAAGGTCTGATGAGCAGTTATTTACCCCCTCACACACACAATGCTAGTGCATTTAGTGAGTCTGTACCAATTCTATGGCTTCTTCTCACTTCTTCATGGACTTAGACTGGGTAGAGGTCTCTGGTCTCTGCCTGAGAGTCCCAAACTGGTGAGCAAGGTAGCAGCAACACTGGATGAAAGGCCGCTGGAAGGTTTGGCTGTGGAAGGAATAAAAAATTTGAGGATGAGACACGATGTTTGTTTTAGGTTAGGGGTAAGTATAAGGCCTTTCTTAGGGAGCAGATAGAAAAAAAAAATAAAGTGGGAATAATAAAAAGTCAATACATTAATTAATCTGAATTTAATTTATCTGATCCTAGCTGAAGTGGAGGTGATATGAAAAGAATAAATTAATTTGAAGTTTGAAGTTTTGCAGTGCCTGTCCCTTCCTCTTTACCTGTAGGAGACCTTTCTCTGTGGTCTGTTGTAAGTGTTCTCAGGTTTTTCTTAGCTCCTGGGTAGGGAAGTGCAAGGTGACCTGTGATCTGGGGGAGCAGAGGGATGGCTGACAGTGCTTTGGCCTGCACTTGCAAGCCAATGATAAAACAGTGAGCCCATCTTTAAAACGACATGGATTTCCTAGTACTCGCTGCTTCAAACAGTTTATAACGGACTTTGTCAGCTCTTGACTTTGTCACCTCTTTTGGAAATGCACTCAGTTTTTCGGTATTGGCCAAGTAATGATTTTGCTACTCAAGTTCAGACAGGTCAGGCACTTCAGCGTTTTTGTTGAGAGGTAAAGGTGGCTTTCACATCCCAGGTTTGCACCCAGAGATGCCTGTTCCCCCTCTCCCCTGTGTTAGGGCACTCCACTCTCACCGCAGTCAATCAAGTGAGATCGGGTGAAGGGAAAAAGCAGGTCAGGACCCACAGGGAGAGTCAAAGTGCAGCCTCTGCTTGCTGAGAACGATGTGATGGGAGGACGGGAGAGGGTTTAAGTCTGCTGCTGATGTTAGACTTGATGAAGAGGGTACACCAAAAGGGTTTATGGCAAAGGCTTGTGGAAAGACGAAATGGGAGGAAGTAGGGTATTACCTGCTAGAAACCTTCTTGGTATTGTTCTTCTGTGTGCTTAAGGGCATCCTGATCATATTTTGTCAATGGATGAAGGCATGGGAGGGATGACTCTATATCAATCGTGTGGGAAGATTAATGAGGAAGACCTGGTAGAGGCACGTCTGTTTGCTTTAAACATCTCTTGTACTTAACTGGTGGCTTGGCAGCTTCCCTTGCTTTCCCTGTGCAATGCTCTAATGAAATGGTGTGAACAAGTTCTGGGGCTATTTCCCTACTTATGGTTGTCCTGGCAGAGCACTTAATGCATGTCCATGACTGTTGTATTCAAAGACATCTCTCCGCTCCACAATGTCAGGCTCTTGTGTGTATGTCGAGGAACTCAGTCCATCATGGGTTTCCACCTCCGCTTGCTCTTTCACACAAGTAGACTGTCCGCTGGCTTAGTGCCATGTCAAACATTGCCACATCTCTGCAGTATGGGATACACAACACGCGGCAGCAGGCTGTTTGCCTCTGATTTACGTGGGGTCTTATGTGAAGGGGCTTCTCACACCTGGCCCTGAATGCTACCTGTCCCGAAGGATGATAACCACCACCAGGAGGGTCCAAATGCTGCGTCAGCTCAGCCTGATATGGTAACGTATTAAAATACTGTCTATTTGTACCACTTCCCTAGTATGTCAGATCTTCTATGTTTAAAAAATGTGGGATTAGAGACAAAAGATATTTTCAGAAAGCATCTGCTGTAAACAAAAAATGTGCACGTGCGTGTGACTGCATATAATAGCTACACACAAACAAATTATGAGTACTGCAAAACTGGCTAGATTTTGTGTGTGGATATATATGGAGACCACTTTCATAGTCTGCATGTGCGCATACACACACATTTAAATACTTTATGCAATGGTATGAGATCTCTTTTGATGCTCAGTACTTTTCTGATCTTCCATAGCTTTTTCACACAGAAATGGTAGCAAGAATATAAGAATTTGCGGTAAAAAATTGTGTCCCTGGGTTGTGGTATTGTACAGATGCTCTTAATGCCTTGATGTGCTAACAAACCTCAGGAACACAAACTAGAATTGCTGTATTTGAGCAAATATTTTTCATTAGTTACAGTGTACTTTTTAAAATACTACTATTTTTTACAATGTGAGTGGGTGTAGCCTTCTTCTCTCTACTATCAGGCATAGCTTCACAAACATACACTTTCTTAATGTTTTAAGGGTACTAAAACATTACGATATTAGAACTTTATGAATTTGAGAACGATTTGAGTAATTGTTCATGTTCATGTTTTTCCTTTCTTTTTTTTTCTTGGTCTGGACACAAATTTTTTCTGTGTTTCCTGCATCAGTTTGCCAGTGTTTGGTTGCATCTCAAGGGAGTGCATAGGCATTGGCACCAACTCTCCAGAGAAGTTTCAAACACAATACAAAATAAACTGAAATAATGAAAACAATTGAAGGTGTGAGTAGGATGAGACCCTGTAGCAAGTATAGCCATATACTGGAATTTTAAAATACCCCTTTGTACTCAGCTTCCGTGAATTGGCAGTGGTCTGTGTGTAACTGCAATATTTTACTCAAAATTAGTCTTTTGATGTACATACTCTTTGTCTCTGGTGCTGAAACGTGGGTTTTCAGGCTTCTTTTGCTTTTGTAAGCTCTCTCTATATTTTCCAGTGACAGTATACTCCATACCAAAATTTACGAGAACAGGTTGATTTTTTCTCTTAGATGTATTTCACAAAGGACTGCAGTTTGCTCATCCCAGTACAGAAACTCTGACTCACTGAAGCACCAAGAACCAAGCCCCCCTAACCTTTAATAGATTTGGGCTTAGATATGAACCTCAGGAGTAGCATTTCCATTTAGCAAGAGCAGAGCTCTTTCAGCTTTCAGTGTGAGCCCTGCCCATCCTGCAAGGGCACCAAAAAGGAAGATCAGCTTATTCTGCAATTCCAGCTTTAGGTTCCACTATAGTTATGAGTGGCCAACAACCGAAGATAGCCTTTTCATCAACAAAATGTACGTGAAATTGAAAGGAATGCCTTAAATATGCATCTCTGCTCAGGCCAGGTAATGCCAAAAAATGCACAATGAATTAAAAAGTAGGAATATAGCATAAGCCCAGAATTGTTGGTTCACTTGTAAAGCTAATTCAGGTTTCAAAGTTTCTGTGTTAGTCAAGAGAGCCCCAAATGGGACTTAGCATAGCAAGTGCAGTTTATTTTCCTCTTCTGCTTTTCAAGAGTTGATGTCAAACCACTGAAAGACGAAAATGAATTAATTGCATTTTTACCGTAGCTGTGTAAAAAGAGAGAAATTGTCCCAGAATCAGTAGTCTTAAATGTGCTGCATTTGAGTCATTCTGATCTGCTGTATGTGAATTTTTTGGGAGACTTCTTAATTTAGTGACTGAGTCAATTCAAATCATAGTGGTATAGACGCTGTCTTCATAACGTAGCATCCAGGTGTCTCTGGCAAAGTCCATGTACTAACAGTTCCCATACATGTTCTATAAACCATTTCAAAAAAATCAATAATTTTAAAATCTTTCTGTCTGATACAGCAAAACTGATTTGCGCCCTTTATGGTCTGACAGCTTAATTTTTGTTTCTTAAAGAAAAAAAATATTCAAATCCTAAACCCAATCTTGAGTTATACAATTGTTAAAAAGCCTCAGAAATTAGCAAGCAGCTTTTAGAAATGTTTAACTTAAAAACAGCCAGGAAGGGTGTTTTTTTTTTCTTTTACATTTGTTTAAAAAAAATTATATTCCCTCAAAATGAGACCTTTGTGCCAAGTTTTATTCTGGCGCACAGCTTTACAGCTGAGCTAAAACCCCCTATAATAGGAGAAAAGTGACAGACCCTTAACTATAGTAGCATGAACAGCGCTGCTATAATTCCTGGGTGAACTTTGTCCCTGGATGTGTGTTTTTGGAGTGTGCCGGGGTGACATTCAGCCTCTACATTCATTTTTATGATAATTCAGAGTAAATTGTGGTGCAATAAACTCTTCAAGCCTGTCTTTCTTGTGAAAGCCATGAATCAATCAGCTGCAGGCTTTTTTGGGTCTTTTCAATGTATAGTGATCATTTAGATTTGACATGCATTGTGAGACCTTGGCTTAGCTCCTCTCTATGGTCTGTCATTAATTCCAGCCTTTACTGTTCTGAAGTACAGTGAAGGATGACTGAGAAATCATTGCCCCTCTTCAGCTCTGTTATTGCACAAAATAGCAGCGCAATAATTTTTTGTCAATGTTTTACTCTAAAAGCTTTCTACATCAGTTTTGAAAAGGAAGCAATAAAGCCCATTCAATGGTATGAATAAAAATCCTTTGAGGTTTAGGCGCAGGGCTGCTTTTCTTCAGCTGGTAATCAAATTGGAGCTAAAATGAAATTGAGTTTTCTTATGAAAATAGCCTTTGTTGCTGGGAAGGCTGGTAATTCATAAACAATAACCTGCTCTTTTGTGTGGATAATAATATATTCATGTTCTTTCAATAGGGTAAAAGCCAGACCTAGTGCATTATGGTACAGTAAAAATAGCAGAAGGAGCTTGCTGGAATAATCTTGAAGAAGAAATGTAGCGTTCGGTGACTTAAGCTTTCAGCTCCCATCTGAAATTGTACTTTGCTTTTATTTGCGAGCCGGGTTTTAGTTGTTGATTTGTTGCCGCTATACAATATTTGGTTAATTGTGGAAGATCTCAAGCTGTGCTCATCACTGCTCCTGCGAAGGCTGCTGCCAGCTGCTAGAAACAGAGCCTGCTGCTACAGGATGTACACTATTCACAGGAGCAGCCTCTCAGCGCTGATTATCACTGAAGAGTTCCCCGCTCTCCATCACTCTGCGCCCTGCACGCAACCGGACTGCCGAGCACGGGGAGGTAGGCTGCCTGCCCTCTCCTCGGGGTAAGGTGAAAGGCGGGCAGCGGGGCTGCCGAGAGCGCGGTGGGAGAACTTGGCCGGGGATTTTTTTCCCAAGCGCCGGCGGGGGGAAACGGGCTCCCACCCCCAGCCCCCGCCCCAGGGAGGACGGTGTGGGCTCTGGTGGCTTTGGAGCTGAGCAAGGGGCTGGAGGAGGACGTGAGGGGCGAAGAGCGAGGATTGCCAAGTGCCCCGCGAGGTGCTCTTGGAAGTGTTGCCTCGGGGTTCGGTGTGTTTTCTTTCTAACTAGCCGGGCGATCCTTTGGAGGTTTGATCCGGCAATGGTGCTTGTTGGCATTTTTGGGACGTACTGTGCTGTTACATCTGTGTTTTGTGACTCGATGCTAAAGGTTTCGGTGCGGGTGGAGGACGCTCCCCAGACGGGTTGTGTGAGCAAAGGGAAGGGGGATGGCAGAAAACTCTGGGACCGTGTCCTGTCTGCGGTGACTCTTGTTTCTTTGCCTCTGCTCATGGGGAGTGGAGGGTAAACTTCAGTCTGAGTACCTGAAATTACCTCCCTCCCCCTCCTCTCCATCAGTGTATGATTTTAAATTGTTGGTAGCTGTGATAGTCTTGAGCTCTGAGTGGTGATAAAAAAAAATTGCATGCAGACACAGGGATGCAAAAATGCTGGTTTGGGGTCTGTTTATGTGTAAGATGCAGACTTGACTGGTCTCACCAACACTGAGGTGAGAGATTGCTTCAGGATTTAGTTTAATTTTGACCAGTCACCCTACCTGGGTGATAGGAGTAATATGAAAACTACTCGTTGGAGCGCCCGGGGATATGCAGCGTGAGACGTGATAGCAGGTCAAAACTGTGCCATGACTTGGGGATTTCAGTGGCAGGGAGGACTAGAGGAGAGACCATGCCTTGGTGGCAAATCGGAAGCAGCTTTGCACAGGGCTTTCTTACAGTGAAAGGGTTTGCAATCCGGATTCCACAAACCCCCCACTCTTTTTAATCGAAATAAAGAATGGATTAATACCAGGTGTATTGTTCTCCCTATAAACTTTCCCAAGGCTTCAGAAAAGTTTTAAAAAACCAAACCAGAACATACCCTGGGGAGATATAAAGTAAACGAGAATGTCAAGTGCAAAGACTTACAAGGGGATTATTTTCTAAGTAACAGTGAAGTTAGGTCTCTACCGTATGCAAAGCTGTCTTGAGGCAGTTGCATAGGTTTTTATACATTTTTAACAGTGAAATTACATGCTTAACAAAAGGAACTTTTAAAGGCACAGTGGTAACTGACAGTCAAAGCAATATATGTCATTATCCAATTAGTACACACAAGTGTGCTTTATTATTCACTTAACATACCTCTGTGTTTGGCTCTCAGAAATACGATGTTTTATTTCTCAAAGTGTTTTAAGACTGGTATGTGTTTTATTGCTGTAATTGGAGTAATATTTTTGCACATTACTTGTATTTATATCTTTGTTGCTCATTGGATTAACTCTGTTTAGAAGGAAATTTCTAAAATGAAATATTGTTTTGGTGGGTAAATGTTTGTTAGACAAAATGCAACATGCACTCAATTCCAGTTTTCTTCACAACTGGAAAATCTGCTTTATATTGCATCCAAAGTTGAATTGAGACAAATAATATTGCTTGTGTTTAAAAGAATGATAATACAACAAAATTTTCAAGTGTGTTTGAATGAAGTGTATGTTAGCATATAATAGAGCATTTGTTGGTACTTGCTAATGTGAGAACAGAGGGTCTATTCAATAGAACCACCCTTTTCATTTTGTTGAAAAAGAAACTATCTAGCAATGTGTTGTTGGCGTTTGTTTCATCAGGAGACTAGTTAACTGACAGATGTGGTGGTGATTTTAGCTTTTTAATTACAGACTTAGCAGAGTTGTAGTACGTTGTATTATCGGAGTTCTTTAGGAGCAAAGATTTCGGTTATAGTTGGACAGTGCTGTTAAACTAGCACCAAGTAGGTCAAATAGGTATAACAAGTTTTCCAAAGCATCTGTGTTGTTACAGCGTTAGAAAGAACAGTTTTGCTTTTCTTGCTATATTTAAATAAGATTTAGGGAATGTGTTTGAAGTGAAGTATGTTTCTTATGCTGGGTTCACCTTTGTCATGGAAATGCATGCTTTGTTCTGGGATTCATGCAGAAAGGATGCTTCACTTCGGTATACAGTGCTCTAATGAAGCTCTGGTATGTGCATAAACCTCCATGAAAGCAAACTTAGTCTTTAAATTTCAGTGATATTAGATATTTCCCATACTGATCCCACCAGAGTGGGATAGCTGTATGCTAAAGAAAGTATAAGCTTTCCATGAGAGAACTCATGCCCAAGTACTATTCTGTTATTTGGCAATATTACGAATTATGAATAATTACCTAGCAATAAATCACTCTAAGACCTCCAAACTAATTTCTTGGTGCCTATATTAGACTATAATATAAATGAATGTGAAGTTTACCAATGTTACCATTGTAACTCACTTTATGTACCACTGTAACTCACAAAAGTAGATATTTTCAATTCCAGTCAGCATTTATAAGTTCACAAAGAAACACGTTTCCAGTCTATGCAGTCATAAATTACATGCTACTTATTACAACACACAAATTAAAGTTGTCCCCTGTTGACAAAGTTGGTTGAATAATGCACTGCACATTTGCCTTGAAATTTTATGTATCTGCTGATGCTGGAGCATAAATTCGTTACTGAGTATGGATTTCCCTACAGTTGTAAGGCAAACAAGTTGATCGTAATTATTTTGCAATAAAAGCAAGTTCAAGCCATTGCAGATGGTAAGGTAATTGAAAGCCCTCAAAACCTGTAGTCAAAAAAACATTGATATATTCAGGTTTGGCATATTTTACCTAATGCATCCTAACACTGAAAGAAAACCTGACCTTTAAGATAAGATGGTAAACAAGGTGAATTATCATTCAAGATAGGTGTAAATAGGAGAACTTTTCAATGTATTTTTGCACATCTGCTTTCTCTGTACTAACTGTATTTAAAATTTTCAGCCTTGCTCTTCAAGTAGTTTGTGGTCACCTTGGCTGGTTTGCATCTAGTGATATTTTTAAAAAAAAAGATTATTCAGTAAAGGCGTATCTGGATAATTTATTCTTATTGGAATCCTGGTGTTAGAACAGATCTGGTGGCTTTTGAGTGTCTAAAAATAAGACTTAAGAAGAAAAATATATTACAGGATCCTTATCAATAGTGGTAATAATGGAGGTCATAAACTGCAACCCACAATGTGTGGATGAATGTCTGTAGAGTGCTGTTTCATGGATCTTTCTGCTTTTACTCTTCTGATTCTTATGTTTGCTTAAACTTTGTAGATTTTGGTTAAATGCTGTAATTCTTTATGTAAATGGCATAGATAAAAGTTCAGAGCAGCACAAAGCTTCAATACTTTCATGTCTGTCTCTACTTCAATCCTTGAAAACTAAGAGGTGACTTTTTATTTCCTACTAAAATATAAGGTTAGCAGATTTCAATTTTTATTGCCTTCTCAGCTTTCAATGCACTCTGCCTTATCAGTGTACTTGAATCCACGTGATGCATATAAAATGAAAAGCTTCAAGTATTTTTATTAAGACATCCAGGAAGAGCTCTGTAAACAAGGCTTTGCTTTCTAACGCTCAAGCTTTGAATTGTCAGCTGTTATGAGCACACTCTTACTTTCTCATTCTGAAATGTGGCCAGAAAAAAGAGCAGATCTCTAATGTGTGTGGTGCTTTCTTAATGTAGCTATTTGAATACTAATATTTTGCTTTGAACAGGAATCATCTACTTTATGAGGCGAGCTGGTCCCTCAAGTTTTCTCAGTGCATGTGATGCCCTGAAGGTAACGTTATTTTACAGAGTAATTTAGCTCATTTTACCAAGACTGTTCTTAAAGACAGTTGAAACAGCTTCTTTCTGCTTTGAGGCTCTCGAGTACGGTACAAATAAGTCAATAAAAGTAAAATATATTGCTGGCAGTCGGGTTACTTAAGGGGCTTTAGGAGTTGAAAGAAAGTAGGGGTCCCACTTTACTAGCCTTTAGGGGTTCAAAATGGGCTGGAAATAAGCAGAGGAAACTCAACTGCAGAGTGAGCTGAGGCAAAATTCCTCCAATTTGCTCTTGCAAATGGGAAACCAAGATCCTAACTCTCCACTGTCTAGCACTTCGTACTTTCTCTGGTGATTTCAGAAAGTAGGTATAAAACAGAGGCTGACATGGCAGCTGCATTGCAGTGCAAAAGCCAGGGCTTAGGTTATAAATTGGGATGGGGGTGGAGGAAAAGATGCTTGGGGCCCAGCAAGTTTCTGGAGCCACAGGCGACCCCATGACACTCATGCTGTAAATGTAAGAAAAACACCCTGCTGCAACTGTAGGGAGTTTTAAATCACTTTGCACAGCTGTGAAGAATGGGGCTCAGATACTTAAGGAAGTAAATTCTTGATCAAATAATCTCTCAAAATATTTCTGGCATCATCTCTGATGCCACCGGCCAGAGAGAATATATATTGCAAAATCAGACCAATAGTTACTGGGTATATTGAGTACATACAACATGGAGAGGGGGAAATAGAAATTGGCAGTTCTTTGGAATTTAGAGAAGACTCCCACACAGTATGAAACAGGCAAAATTTTTTACTAAATTTACTTGGGCTTTTGTGATAGACAGTATTTTTTTCTTCTTCTTTTTTTTTCTTCTTTTTTTTTCATCCATGGATTTTTTTTTTTTTTCTCACTGGTTTTCTTACCTCACTGTAAAATAATTTGATCTTCTTTTAATTTTAGCTTATCACTGCTAAAAGCACTGGTCCTGATTTCCCCAGAGCATTTCATCACTTACAAATCTCTGTAACTAATTTGAAATCAGATCTATGCCAGCGTGAAAGTGATGGGAAACACTGGGAAATCAGATCTGCTCTCAGAATAAAATGCTAGCTTTGTAAAAGTTTTTCAGATTACCTTTTTTATTGTCAAATGTAAAAGCATAGAAGTGAACAACTTTTCTGGTTTGCTCCCTAAGCCAGGCATGTTTGCTAGCTTTAAGGCAGTCTATAAAAAAATATGTTCCTTCTTCCACACTGAAGCCAACGAAATAGCCGCCACCTCAGAATAATTGGAACAAGAAGCAACTGGTGCATCCCTTACATATTACCATAGCAAAAGGAAAAAAAAATTAGGATCAGTCATTATTCAAAGTGTTATGGGTAGTCATCTTCACGGTCTAAGCTTGATGACACATCTGAAGTATCCATCCACAGGCACTTAGATAACCTTTTTCTATACACTACTTACACTGAGGAAAGAGTACAGCTTATACTTCTACCAATGAGCAAAGATACAAAACTTACAGAGAGCTACAAAAAAGTAATTTCAGTCTTCCTGGGAAGTGGAACATCCAGCTGCAAAGCATTTATAAAGTACATCAAATACTTCACATCGTATAGCAGCTAGTAAAACATGTCTTGATTTATCTGTTTGAGGGTTGATCTCCAATGTCTCTTTGGAGCTGGTCTTAATCTTTCATTGAGGCCTTTCATAGAAGTTTTTAACCGTATTGGAAATGTGAAAATCTTGCTTTTGAATCATATTGGAAATGTGACATTATGTTGCTTTAATTGAGGATTTTTAACAAAATCAATACAAACATGCCAGTAAATGTTAAAAGATAAAATGGCATTGGACTCTACACTTGTTCTATTGGGCTGTTTCACAAATACATAAAATGGATAATGGACTACTGGTTAACACTTCATAAGCTGACATAACTGTACAGAAACCATTAAAATAATTTGAAAGTTTGTAAGAAGACTCACTGGGATGAGTTTTTAAAACAAATTGAATAGTTTTAACAAGTCTTCAAACCAGAACAGCAATTCAAATGAGACTCTACTGTCTGTTATCTTAAACAAAGCATTGCAGTACTTAAAAACAGCTAATACTCTGATTACTCTAATAGAATAAGAATATGAGAGTCAAGTTATTCAGAATTAGAGGCTAGAATTAGTCAGAGACTTTGACGTTGCTGGCATCCTTTTTCATCTTGAAGTTTGAGTGCAGATGTCCTGGGTTGCATATAGACGAAGCTCCAGTTGATACGGATCTCTAATCTAGTGGGAACCTCGCCATTTATTTTTTTTTTATTATATATGCACATTTTGCTGAAGATTCTGCCTCAGTATCTCAACACTAATCTAATCCAGAAGAGACCAGCACTTTTGTGGTACTAAGTGAAAAAAAAATCCAGCTTCGTAAGTGTCTGAATTTTTATCCTCCTGAAAAACTGTGCTTGTGAGGCAACTTTTTGGTGTCAACCCACTCCAGAGTAGCACCAGTACATCACCTTATAGAAATTCTGTCTGGTTGGGTATTTGTAGTGAGACTTGCATGAGCAGGAGAAAGAGGGCATTGATCCTCTTTCAGTATACTTCTCAACGTTGAATGCAGAGCTTAGAAAGATGAACTTTGCAGTTATTTTTAAAGCTAAAAACAAAGTATTTAATTTAGTAAGGGAGCTTACTATTTGGAACACTGAATTCACGTTGTCCCTAGAGATCAAGCTTTTGTGTGTGTAAAGGCTGCCTGGGATGGCAGCATAGCAAAAGGAAAAATATTGTTCAGAGAAGCAAAGAGCCTTTAAGCTGCAAGAGCCTGTGGTTTCAAAATAATGGCCTGTCTGAAAGCAGGGGTGTAGCTGTGTACAGAGAACTTGAACCCAAGGACACACATGGTTGATGAAAGGCTGTTGACAGTTCCACCCCGAAGCCACTGTAGAAATTGGTGATGCTATACACTCTGTGAACTTTTACAAACTTCCTGTCATCTTCTCGGAGAACATGTCTTTTCATGGGCATTACGCATCACTCTGTGGACGTGCTGTGTGTTTCTAAGGGCTGTGTCTATCTGTGGGGTCAGATGTGCTCAAGCACAGTTCTCTTCATTACGTTATTCATCATACCAGCAATGTGTGGTAGGTGGTGTAGACTTGGGCAGGTAGCCAGTGGCATCTTATCCCTGTGCAGTTTGTGACTTGGATCTGGCACTGGAAGGGATAAGGAAATTCCAAAATACCACTGAATAGAGCATGAAAGACTGTTTGGGCTTTATAAAACAGGGAGGGGATGTGTCAACTCAGTTTGTGATAGATTAGCCGTATTTATTTTCCACATAACTGGGAGAGGGTGATAGTTGCTGTACAAAACTGACACAGAATGAAATCCTTGCATTAGTGGATTTATCTCTGAAGAGAGCATTAGGCTTGCTATTTGGAAGGATGGACCTAAATGTACCTTTTTTTGTTGTAAAAATATATGTGAATTTAAAGCCTATGAGCTCTTTTCCTTTTTCAGCTTGGGAAAGTCACCAGTGACTATTTTACTGGGTAATGGTGACAAACAGAAATACTTTGAGACTAACTGTTCATAAGGGATAACCCATGGCGCAATCATACGTGGTAATAATTTACAGCTGCTCTCATTCCAGTCTGGATATGACTTTGAAGCCTAAAGATAGAAAGATATTCGTTCAGTTACTAAGCTCTAGCACAGGTCACGTGCCGTAGTGATTCTGTTATCTGGAAACTACATTTCTGTTCTCAATGTCCAGGGGACATTAGGCTTCCCATGCTTTTCATTTTGCGAGAGGGAGAAATATCTGCTAGCTTTATACAATAACACTTCTCTCAGTGGATGAAGGGCTAATGTCCTATGCTCCATTGAAGCTTGATTGTCAAACGCAGCAACGAGGGCTTGCCAGCTCTTTTGGAAGTGCATCACGTGGATGCTGACCTTGTGTGGCAGTGACTCTGCATCCTCTTTTATGTTAGGGGTGGGTAGAAGAGAGTGGCTGGCTACACAAGAATCAGTATTCCCTAGGAGGCTGGTGTGCATGTGGGTTGTGCAGAACACTATGGTGTGCTCCCCTGCTCACTAGCACCCTCCTCACACAGGACCTTCCTTGTGGCATATGGAGGGAAACTACTGCTCATTTAGTTTGTGCTGGATCCCTAAATAAAGAGAAGAAAACGCTGTCAGGACTCACTCGTTTTTAATATCGAGGAAGAAGAGAGGAAAGCACTGAGTCGCTCTCTTTTCCTGCCTGAATTTCACTCTGGGGAAAGGGAAAGCCAGCAAACATACAGAAATTGGTCAAAAAGGAAGGAATCGCCTCTCTAAATCAGGATGATCTAATCCTTTTCCCTTGCTCTCTCTTCTGTTGCTGGCTTTACCTGCTGCAAGGAAGTTTTAGGATTCTTTAAACTCCACAGATATTAGCTTCTTTTGATGCTCTAGCTTCTTGCTTTCAGCAAAGGAAGAGGACAAATCTCTGCATTGTTTTTCTCTCCCTTAAATCCTGCTAAGTCTTTCTAAGCCCCTTAGGCTGTTGACAACCTTGTGCCACTCTGAACTCATGCTGTGCCATCTCTAACCTGCTAGGAAGATGCTGCGATTTGGGGCTCTGCAGTCACACTGGAAGAGCAACTTCAGCTTCTTTGCTGTATTTGTGGGCATGAGCTTCTGGAGTGTCTTCAGATGTTCATTGGTAGTAAGAAAAGAGTTTTGCCATGATACTGACTCATACTCTCATGAAGGATGGAGCTCTGTAAAAGCTGGTTCCTGACTTATACAGGGCCATGAATCTGTGAGGTACCAGGTGCGGGATGTTTTGCTTACTGACCTGGTACAAAGGCCTTTGCTTCAATGCAGTTACAAGTTGAACATGCCTACTTTGAGCTCACATTAAAACACTATTAAGGCTGAAGCACAATTTAGTTATTTAAGCAAACGCTAAGCATGTTTCAGCTGATGCATCTGCTAGATCTGCTGGCACATATGACTCTGAAGTAACTTCAAATAAGAAAGGTGATATATTGAATCAGCTTTGAGTGAACGAAGCAACTGGATGGGTTATCTGCAGAAGGTTTAACAGAGAAATTGTGATGTGATGTCTATCAGAAATTGAGCAATTGAGGAAAATCTCTAAATCACTAGTCCCACAATACTTTCTTTAAGCATGCTATTCACAAAAGATGTGTCTAAGCATCAGCAACATCTTTGGATTTCTGTCAAGCCACCCAGCAGGCATGCCACATGGCCCACAGAAGCAATGAGAAAGTTATATTTCCCCCATATGCCTATTTTCACTCTTTAGTAACAGATTCCCGTTATTCCCTAAACACTGTGAAGAATGAAATACAGATGAGGATAAACTTAGTGTCAAGGGGGCAACTTGCTGGTAATGCCAGTAAAAATGTTGTGCTCATGGGGAGCTCAGGAGCATAGGAGGGGTTATGAAGGAGGATAGGGGTATTAATGGGTTCCAGCACCTATATACATACATGTGATACAGTCAAGGTACAGGCATGGTCTCCAGTATCTTGTTGCCTGTCAGAGAGCCTTCCTGCTCATTACTGGTTGCTAGTAGACACTTCTTCCTCTCCTGACCCTGAGGTACCATGTTACCGTGTGGTTTGTGAAGAGTCTGTGGATACTTACTCTGTAACTAATGTGAAGAATATGTTGGGAGCTGAAAAACTTCTTTATGATACCTATTTAAGAAAGACAAGATTCAATCTTTGTTTTTTCCGGTAGTAGTCTTGCTATTTGTCTTAGTTGAAGTATGTAAATGAAGTATCCTAAGTGACATATCACATCCTTAGATATGTCTCATGTTCTGCCAGTAACTTCTTTTTGCTTCATTGAGGAGTAAAACTCATTTCTCATCTCAGTAAAACTGCCCATCTTTCTTCATTGATTAATGTGCATTTGTCAATGAGAAGTGTTTTCTCCGATGAAGCATGTATCTTTCTGTAATCAAAAATACCTGATGCAAACACCTAAAGGGCATAAACTCACATATCTCCTAGCTTGCCCTTGATTGAGACTGGATGCTCTGGCTACCTGCTCCTCTGGAAGGAAAATGGATTTGGGCAAATGACTTCCACCAGCTTTATTCTGAGGATACTTTCACAAGGTGTAACTATCTATTGTTTTCCTCTGCACATTGAAGCTAAGCAGTATTGCTGTGTTTTCACATATATTAGTCTGACAGGGCTAACTTTTTAATCATTTCTTTGTGAAATACACATGATGAAACACAGCAGAAGTTCGAAACGATTTCCTGGGGCCTGTAAATGGATGTGTGTTACAACCAACAGGAATATTCCTGAAATGTTCTTATTTACAATCAAATCAGTGTAAGATTAAATAAAATAAATCACATGATCCAACAATGATAGTTTAATAGATGTTCTAATTAGCAATAGCCAAATTATTAAAACAATTGGTAATTGTTATATATTACTTGGAACTATAGGTATCCCATAGTATGTTGTAATTATTAGAAAAAGATAATATCCAACATCTGTAAGATGATACTAAAAAAATTTGAGAAATATATGAAACTCTCTACTCAGGGTCTTATTTCTTTTGGTCTATCTTTATAAACTACTCCATTTAATTGTAGCTGGAGTTGTATTTTCACACTAAAAAACCAACATGGAATTTCATTTCTTGTGCCTGAGTGTTTCACCACATACAGTGTTTTCATTTTCACAAATATTTGAAAATGCAAAATAAACTTGTTCTGGAAATTGATATTTAACAGTATTATCTCAACAATCTGAGTACTTGTGTAGTGTGCTATTACTTTGCTGTTCTAGAATTGTTGTAAAACTTGGATTTATGATTGTAGGCAAATTTTTAAATAATTTCACGCATACAGCAGGGTTTCTGTGCAGATTATCTTTGCTTCTAAGTAGGGTTTTACTCTGATTTTGATAAGAAAGGAAGATGACTACTTGTAACATCTGCTTTCTACCTTTGCACAGTAGCTCATTTATATTTGTTTTTGACTTATATGAGTAGCAGTTGTTAAAATTTAGAAAATGACTAGTGAAAACCATCCACTTACATAGTCAGTATTAATTTTAAAATGGAAACAGCTTAATTGTTTGTCTTAATTATTTTTTTTTTCAGTAGCAAAGGGAATGAATTCATTAGGCACATTAGACTTCAGTTCTGCAAACACTTTGCTTGGTTTTCAACCTGTGAAGTTGTGATGAGTGATGACTTCTCTTTGTTCAGCACAGGAACCTGTTTGCCAGCCTGAGGCCTAATTGCCCACTCTAATGTTTCAGCTGAAGGTAGCAGAAAGTTTGCTCACTGCTGAAACGAAGCTTTCTTTTCCATCATAAGTTGGGGTTTTTTTCTGCAAATACAGTGTGTTGTAAAGATTGTAAAGCCATTCATGGGTTTCTCTGAGGTACCAGTCACTCCTTTATATGAAAGATTTCTCTCAGTCGTTCTTACGGGGAAGTCTCCTTGCTATTACGTGGTAGCACATGAGCTGTTTGAATGATGCACGAAGCAGAGCTCACTTAGGAGCATGAGGCCAACAGATTCATTGTCTAGATAGGCTAGGAGAGCCCAGCAAAATAGGGATAAAGTCCAATCTGATGGAAGGTGAAAACCAGAAGAAAGGTAACTTGACCCTGTAATGCTTGTCCCATGCTCAGCTTCATAGTGGAAAAGTGAAGTTCGCAAGGATTGTTTAGAACTTTAGAGGTTAGTGGGGTCCTGTCTCCTTTTCATTTCTGGTATCTGTGTTTTTTGAGAGGAGTTCGTTTAGCAAATCAATGTTGAGGTGTTGATCTGAGGTAAGATACCTTAGAAATCTTTCTGTCACTGAAATCCTGTCATTTGTGTCTGAGGAAATGCCTCATACAGTGCTGTGCTCAGCCTCTCCTCATATGACAGATGCTCCAAGCCCTTCATCATCTTTGTAGCTCTTTTCTGTACTCACTCCAGTAAGTCCATGCCCTTTTTGTACTGAGGAGCCTGGCACTGGACCCAGCACTCCAGGTGTGTCTCATGAATGGTGAGGCAGAGGGGAAGGATCACTTCACATTACCTGCTGAAAACACTTCCCCTAATGCAGCCCTGAATGTGAATATTTTCCAGAAGAAACAACAGTCTTGGACCATTGGTCCACTACCTGCCAGTGGCTGAAATATTTTCATCACTTCAGTGAAGTAATGCTTTTGAAGCTGTTCTGCTCTGCTGCTGCTCCAGATGCATACAGCTACGCAAGCCCGTGTACGGGTGCTGTTTGTGTTAGGTGGAAGTATTGTAATGAACAGGTAGTGAGCTCGTACTGGAAAGTGTGCGGAAAGTAGAAAGCCAGTTATCTTTCTGTGTTGATATACAGTAAGGCGTGAATGCCAGTCATGTCAATGTGTAGCAGCTGTATCTTGCATGTTATCTCAGACTGCCCTGTGTGGTAGAGAAGCCAATGATTTTGATTTTCATTTTCCTGTGCTGATTAAATGCTAGCAAAAGTTCCAGACAATAAATGGAGTTACATGGTTGTGAATCACAGTATAACTGATAGCTCAGTTGGCCCCTTAATTCCCACTGAGAGCATCCTCCGAGACCTAGTGCTGTCAGCATTGTAGGACTGAGGGACTATAGTCAGTCTGTCTCAATTTCCCAAATTAAGTCTAAGGACTCGGAATTAAATGTAAGGCTAATTTGAACAGAGGAACATCAAAGCCAGTTTTGGATTCACCAGAACATACAAAACAATCCAGCTGCAATAACGAGGTCAGATGTCTGAACAAAAATGACCTCCAAGTAGATGTATACTGAGACTACCCTGCTGGGAAACTGTGAAACAAATATTTATATGTGAAATGGATCTTGACTATTGCCTCTTGTGGTGCAAAACTGGAATGTGCAGCTAACAATTTAAAATCATATGATGAAAAGCAATATTTTGAAAGCAGGTTTGCAGTGCTTTGAACTCTAAAAGCATATAGAACAAAGCAACTTTTGAAAAAAAATCAGGCAGGACTCTTCTGTTGTTGCCATCATTAGGATGTGTTTGAATCCATTTCAGCCTTGCTTCTCAAACATTACGGGCTTTTACATCTAGTTACAGATCTGAAGGTTTTTGAAAGGCTTTGTGTTCTATAAAAATAAAATGTACACAGCAGCCATGGTCACATAACAATACCCAAGTGACACTGAGGAGTAACCTGCTGATGCTCCTCAGTGTCTATGAAATATTGAACCCTGAGATTGTTAGACAGTAGCACTTCCTCAAAGCACAGCACGGGTAACTGATGGCTTCCTGGGAGCATCTGAGGGAGGATGCCCGTCTGGGGAAGAATAAAGGCGATGAGCATGTGGTTGGGACTAAACAAATTATGGTTGACTTTTCACAGACCTTTAGAAAGGCTAATTGCAGTTTGGAGATCCATTGTGGATGTTGCTGTAGTGATAAGCAACCAAGAAGGCAGACCTTAGCCCACAAAACAAGTGAACTGCATGTAAGGGAAAGACATAACAAACCAGGAAAATTAAGTGGGGATGAATGAGAGCATAGAATAGTAACTAATTTTACAGGGGAGCAAAGTTTTCAGCTCCTATTTTGCCTAGTCAGTGTAAGAAGGGAGAAGATGGTTTTAAGGAGGGATTTGTCAAGAGACTGTGAGAGACTAAAAAGCTAATAACCACAATTTTGTGCATTGTCAGAAAAAATTCCCTACAAAATTAGGACAGCTTGAAAAAGGGGGGAAGCACTTCAGAAAGAAGCAAGAAAACTGTTCACATCAGCTTGTTGTGGTAGCCTTAAAAGTAAGAGCCTGTTACTGAAGTGATGGAAGCGAGGGAGCTGGAGGAGTGGATCACAGCAGTCAGGATGATTATTTTGAAGGATGATCCTAATAACAAGGATGTGAATAGGTTTAAAGAGGTCTGAGGTGACTGGTGTCAAGAACAGGAAGGGGGAAATTCCTGGAAGTGGGACAAGAGCTAGTACAAAGCAAGAGGGAGAGACTTGAAGGTGCAGATAGTCACTGGGTGCAGAATTGTAGGTGCCTGCAAAGGCAGGCTTGGTCCAACTTTAAAATGGTGCTGTATCTGCATAGAGAGGCAACCCCTCTAATAAAAGCTCAGGAGTAGGACAGCAATGGTGTGTTCACAGCAGCAGCAGGACTATAGCAAAATTCAAGTGATTTCACCAAAGGCTGGTAGGGTGGGAGTGGAATTCAGTTGCACCCCTGTAACAATAACTCCAGTATTGCTAATGTGAAAGAGAGACAGAGGTGTTCAGTGTTGCTTAAAATCAGGAGGCATTATGCTAGTAAGATGGAATTTATGTTAAAAAAGTAAACATATTGAAGACTGAAAAACATTGGCATTCCACTGTGTTAGAGCTGTTATCAGTCCGGCAGAAAGACAGATCAGAAACCTTACGGCACCACTGTGAAACAGTTAAATATTGCTCCTGTGTTATAAGTGGGGGAAATAAAAAAATAGCAGAAAGGATCTTAGCACCTCAGCTGAGCAGAGCACTTGGAAAATGCATGCATGGTGAAGTAGACTCGTTGACTTCAATGACACTGCTTTTTCTTAAAGTTACATAGGGACATAAGTGCCTTGCTGAATTGAGAGCCCAAGGGTAGGGATTAGAACTTGTGTTTTCTTGGCTCTCCGCCTGAGCAAAATTGGTTATGCCACACCGATCCTGAAACACAACTTCTGTTTATATTATTTGCAGAGTGCTGTGGGGAAATGAAAGCTGGTAAGGCATAATTTTATTTGTGTGCTTTGAAATTTTATATTATTATGTATTTCTTGTTGCACTGTAATGAATCTCTGATTTCCATATTAAAATTAATAAAATGAAAATAACATGAATGCAATATTCCTGCTGAATACACATTGACTAGAGAATGTTTTCATATTATTCCACAGGCATATTTATGACAGCCTATTTCACTGTATCTTGAGAAGGTTGCAGGTCCAAAGGAACTTTAATCATTCACATTTTGCTTACACAGTTACAAGAGAATTCACACACAACCCACATTTGAATACCACTTTTAAACTAAGCAGTAATAGAATAAGTTCCATTGTAATGATGTATAAGCATTTTTAGACTGTTGCCAGCCTATAACGGTGTGTTTATGAAAGCAATGACACTAACTGGAGCAAAATAATCTGCTAAAGTAGAGCTTATATTTCATAACTATCAGTCCTTTGTTTTATCAAAGATACTGGGCAGAGAACAAGAGTGTCACAGCTTCAATTTGGGTTCAACTAAATATGTCAAATTAATTCAGATGTGCCTATATTACTTGGACCTTAGCAAAGACTGAATAGTTTGCAATAAATTATGTCATGCTCTATAGGACTTTGCAAACATGCATTGTGCATTCAGAAGGCTGGTGAGTTTATAAGTTATGGTTGTCTATAATTACTGGTTGATCCAGACGAATGCACGGATCATGGATTGCTCCTTACATCCATGCAAAGGTACCATAACCTACATTACACTAGTGATACAGTATACTAGGGACTCCTCTGCTCAGTGTCCAATTCTTGATTATAAGGGTTGTGAGGCACTGGAACAGGTTGCCCAGAGAAGTTGTGGATGCCCCATCCCTGGAAGTGTTCAAGGCCAGGCTGGATGGGGCTTTGGGCAACCTGCTCTAGTGGGAGGTGTCCCTGCCCATGGCAGGGGCATTGGAGCCAGATGATCTTTAAGGTCCCTCCCAACCCAAACCATTCTATGATTCTATGAACTACACAGGAAGCAGACCAGTGGGAGAAACCTAAGTATCTGTACAGCACATGAACTGCACCTCCCTTACATCACAGCCTTTGTGCACTCTCCTTTTTCCTCAGCTGCCCCCTAAAATGCTCATGGAGTTGCCAGTGGGGAGAGCATTTCACTCGGGGAGGGAGAGAGACAAAGGTTGGGTGAAATTTTTCTAGGGCTCCTTGCTTGCTGTCAGCCCACTCTCTTAAGACATGCACCTTATATTCCCCCGGATAACTGTTTTTAGGACAGAGAAGTGATTTGACAGGCCCATCTATAAAAGGCATTTCTCAAGACATCATTATAGCTATTATCCCTGCCATCTTGGAGAAAATTCTACCTGTGGGGTAGGAAAGTGGGCATCAGATGCATGAAGGTGTTTTGTAAAAACATTTTCCCTTGTCACTCTTACCCAGCTACTTCCCATGGGATTTACGACTTTAGAAGCGTTCTGAGGAATAAATCATTATTTCAGTAAACTTAATTTCAGGGTGCCAAAAGGATGTCGTTTACATCAACATTTGGTTTTGTTTGGTAGCTCTCTGCTACCGGACATGAAAAAAAGCAAACATCAATGGTAACAATTCGAATATTTTATGAAATGATACAGCAGCCTTCATTGAAAGGTGTTATCACTGACATTCACTGCATGGGCAGTGTGACGATATGTGATGGCGTTTCCTGCCCAAGCTGTTGCGAATACTCTTAATGAAGAAATGTAGTCGGGAGATGTTATTCCTGCACTGGCTCCACAAATCCAAAAAATATTAGATGAACAAATTAATAGTTTGTTCTCTGTGTCATCGAATAAAATTTCTTCACTTTTCTTCAATTTGTGTGTAGTTTTTAACCTGGTCTTTCGTGTCAGACAAATAATTTTTTTCCAACAGATTTTCTGGAGAGGAAACCATATTTTGGAGTATATTACCTAAAATAGAACACCATGTACTCTTACAGAATTACATGTATATTATTTATAATAAAAAAAAAAATCATACTGTAAAACTACAATATAATACCATTTAATGCTTTTCAGTGCTTTAGTAGTGGGACAACTTTCTGATGAGGATGCTTCTGTACCTGGTTCATAATCCTCCCCAACATATAAAAATAAATGCGCTTCTAGATTCTGTCCCCCTGGGTAATGAGAGAACATAGTGCCTCTATCTGTGTTCCTTCACCTTTCAGTTCATTGTGCTTTGTGGTCAAGAATATTTTCAATAATGAAATCTTTACAGGTCTATTCCCTTTCTGAACCCCAAATAAACTTCAGTTTTAATTATATGAATTCAAGGAGGACTCAGTTATTTGTTCAGAATAATTAAAGTACATTAAATAATTTTAGATTTGAATCTTAATTTCAAAAGAAGTAATTTAATGTTAACTGGGAAAACAGTGCCACAGAATACAATTTCACTAATAAGCTTTACATTTCTCACGTTGCTTTGGTTTATGGCAGTAAGGAAAGTATGTGGGAGATCATGCCAAGCCATTGAAACCTTAAATGGACACCCTAGTTGCCTTTCTGAACTGCCTGCCTCTGTGGGAAAAATGCTGTAGCTTTCCAGTGTAACAGTATGTAGTTTACTACTGATTTATGGCGGAGAGGAAAAGGTTCATCCTAAAGGCATTGCCAGAAATCACCCCATTTTAGAGTCAAACTTTACCTTTCAGAAAAACTTGACCT
>KZ505985.1:185102-200742 GCA_002844005.1 Limosa lapponica baueri
GGGAGCTTTTTGTTCCTCTTCCTTTGGCTTTTGAGTTGCACTGGAAGAAGGGAGAGGTCGGTGGTTTTTGATGGTGTTGCACGGCACAGATTAATGCTTTCCTCTTTATCTTTAATATATTTTGCCGCAAATACAGGATTACAGGGATGCATGAACATCTCAGTGGTGAATTAAATACTTGTTTGGAGAAGACCTGCTGATCTGTAGACCTAGAGCTACAGTAGCAGTGCTCTCCAAACTGATTATCCCAAGAACAGGGAATCATCCTTCACACCGCTGCCTGGCTTTTTAGTGGCAGATGTCTTGTACACTTCCAGTTTGGAGCATGGCAAGCAAAGAAGGTCCGTACATCAATCCCTACGTGCTTATTTAGACCCTGCCTCTCCCAGGGAGTTGTGTGTCTTTCCCAGCACTTCTGGGGTGCACCTCAGCACCCAACCTTTCCCAAATTAATCTGGGGCTCCCTTCCCTGTCCTGTTACATGAGGCCCTAGCCAGCTGGCTGCCACATTGTTCTGGTTTTCACTCTCTCCTCCACACCTATGTATCATTAATGCTTTTATATCAGTGAAACAGCTTCCAACGGGAAGCCAGCAGCCCACCCACCACCATCATGGTACCTTCAGGAGGCTGGGGTGAGTGACAGGCAGGTCCCCACCTCAGGGGGGAGTTCTTTGGACCAGAAAACCCTTGTACAAAAAGTGTGGAGGGGTGGGGCAACACCTCCTCCCATGCCCAGGTTTGTCATGAGGGCTGATGGTATGTGGGTGCCACCTTGCTCAGCCCCCTAACATGGGAGTTTTCTTCTGGCGGCAGAGTTTTAGCTACCTGTGAAACATACCGGTTGAGAAATGAGCTGACCACAGAGATCTCGATTTGATATTCAAAACTTTGTCATCAAAATCCCTGACTACAGAGGATCTTTTAAACATTGCAGATGCTGGTAGACATAAATGGAACTGGGCAACTGTGAGTAAATACCTGCATGAAATTCAAGTGCAAAACATCATGCACTGGATTCTGGAGAGAATCTTTTAGTGGTCATTAAATTTGTTTTCAAAAGTATGTTTGGCTGCTCATTAAGACCCACAGGAACCATGAAAATTTTTGTAGCTCTGAATGACAAGAGCATTAAATCTTTCCCAAAGCTATAAAATGTTACAGGTCTAGCATTAAGGAATCAGAATGTAGTGAAGTTTAATTAACATTGCTTTCTAGAAATGCTCTGAAACAGGTCATTAAATATTATTGTGCACTATGGTTATTTCACCACTCAGCAGAAAGTGCTGTTATCCTGAAAAAAATATCTTGAGCCATATGTAACATTTCAAAGATTCTTAAGTCACTTTATAATCAAAGTCTCATTTATGTTGCAGTGCTATTATTCTAAGTTGTGAGGTGCTTAAAATTTATTGATGCTGCTCTCTGCTTTTCCCCATGGACTGCATTGTGAGAAAAAGGCCAGGATGCCCATCTCTGCTCTGATTTCTTCTTTCAGGTCACTGTGAAACTTCACTACTTTTTCCAGGTGTTAATTTTCTGTATTTCCATATTAAAATTACACTGGGTTGGATTAATTTCAATAGGCTATACTAGCATGTACAAATCCCTGCTAAAACAGTCTTTTCTTCCTTTGAAACTTGTGTGGTATTCAGTAACTCCCCACTGTTGTACAACAGTACCTGGGATGAATTTCTGCTTTTGCTTAAAATGGAAAAATACCTTATTTAATGATACTCTGCTAGAAAAGCTTTCAGACAATTTTCTTACAGACAGCTAGATAAAGCCATGTGCTGTTCTATGTCTAAAGTATGGCTGTTTTAAAATTTATGTTTCTTTACAGCAAACTGCCCAAGCACAAATAAGTCATCTGTTTTAACAGCTCGTGAGGCTTAGGTTCGACACCTTCATTCCAAACTCCACTACATACTGTGGATGCTTATCTTATCTCACTGATCAAATAAAAAGCTATAGGAAAAAATACCATTTTGCTTTTAAGAGCCTCATTCTTTGCTGGTTTTCCTGAAAACTGCTGCAGCAGCGTACAAATAAGCAGCTGGCAGTTCTTGAAAGTATGAAACTACTGACTGAGATCTTGTGACCTTAACTAATAGTTGTAATATCTGACTTACAAATAGCACATACCTTTCTTTCCTCTCTGAAAACTGAGCCCTTTCAAGATTATCCTTCAGAACATGAGCCTTATGGTTTTAATTTGCCATTAGTTTTCTGTAGTTTCAGTAAAGAGGACTTCTGTTGACCTTGAGTAAATGCGTGACCCCTGGAAGAGGAGATTCCTATTTAAACTGTTCACCGTACTGTGCCATAACATCCCTCCATTTCCTCAACTGTGCTCAGTAATGACACTGGAATATTGTGAATAGGGAACACCAGTTATGACAGCTACCGGGAAAAAATCTCAAACTGTAGAGATGCCATGACACATCAATAAATGTCACAAAACTGGAGCTAGTCAGAAAACTGCTAGGAAAAACAAAATTTCTTGTCTCTATGTGTAGGGGATATGATTTATTATTTTATTTTTTTTTTGACATAGTTACTTTCCAAACCAAAACCAGATAGGACTTCTTGAATGCAAAAGAAGCTTCCATGCAATAGGCATTTTAACATGGGCCACCGTGCAGTTTATGCTATGGGCAGCATTTAAGGAAATCAGCTTCACCAGTCTGCCTTAGGTAGAATTTGGGATTAAAGTGTGTGATTCTGTGCTGGAGGGGATAATAATGGTAACACGAATGCTTGATAGAGGAGCAGTTACAAAACAAGAAGGAACTTTATTGGTCAGAATAAGTCCTAGTAGCAGTGACATTATCTGCTTATCCCCAGCTTTCACTGTTCTTGAAGACAAGCTGGTTGCTAAGCAATCACAGAATTGGACAAGCAGATTCAGAGGTTGTTAGCACTGCTTGAAATGGGAAGTTCACAATTCAGCTGCACGTCCACTCTGAGGAAAGGATAAGCAGATGAATGAATCCAGCGGTGAACCACCCAGTGTCATCTCTGGTAGAAACATCTGATTGCAGCCAGTTGCTCAAGGTGTGGTACTGAGCAAGTCTTTGTTGGACCACATCAGTCTTTCTGTTATAGGTCATCTTCTAGTTCTCAGTTTTGTTATAGGTCATCTGCTAGTTCTCAGTTTTGTCCAGTAGACACAGGCTCCTATAAAAATAACTTCTTCCAAACGAAAGACAGAAGGCTGTATGAATTGCTCGATTGACTTAAGTGCCCTATATGGACCCTCTGACCTTACAGCCCACCAAGGTACACATTTACAGCCCCTGCACAACAAACTTCAAGTAATGAGGTAAGCCCTTAAAGCATGGACAGTCTACGTGTCAAGCAATGTTATGTCATACACTTGGCATTTGGAGATAAGTAAGTAGCTATGGCTGGAGACAGAACTTCTGAAGCATAGTTTGTCCAGTAGCACTAAGACACAAGATAGGGGGTCTAAAATTACTTCATACCAGTAAAGGAAATAAACAGTCCTGATTTTCTCATGAGCTCAGTATAGGGAAAGGAAAACTAAACCTGGACTTAGACAACAAAAAGATTAGCTCAAAGAACAAACCAAGTTTACCATAGCTATGCCAATGCAAAACAAGTAAGCACAAAATAAGGTGCTACGTCGAGAAAGCTGGAGCACAATTGAAGCAGTTAAAATATGGTGGCAGAGTTAGGACTTCTGCAAAACACAGATAAAACTTAATGGCTATACACAAAAGAACAAAAAAGTAATGATCATGATGGGCAGAGATGGAGTGACAAAGAAGATGAAGATTCATTGAAGAACTCAGACAATGCAAACTCTGACTTCTGATATAGAGAAGGGAACACACAGTTCAGGCTGACTGAGTCTCTTTTTAAAGGAGAGTATAAAAGGACAGCATAAGCAGGTGAAGATAACATCAGAAATGCCAAAGGAACAAAATGAGATATAACTAGCGAGAGACATCAGAAATGTACCAGTAGCAACAGAGAGACACCAAGAAGAAAAGAGTTGGTCTGCTGCGCAGCAGAAAGAGAAAGCTGCTGATTGACAAAGCTGAAGTGTCAGAAGTGTTATATAGCTTTTTTGTTTAGCCTTACTGAAAGTTCCAGTTCTGATCAGAACCAAACAGTGAGAACCCAGAGCTCTCAGTCTGGTTACACTCAGTATGTAGTTGCAGGCACAATAGTGACATTTCATGCCACTCACAAAAATCTAAATGACGTAATAACTTTCTAGTGCGATAGAAAGTTGACACCTAGCATACAATACTCTCAGTGAAATGTTTACAGGAACTTGCATGCCCTGAATATACCAATATTTTATGTTGAGAAGGACTTCGGAAAGCTGGAGGAGCAGCCTTTGTTTTGCTCAGGTTAAGTTGGTTTCTTATTTCATGTATTGGAAAGATAATGACTGTGTCTGGAAATAAAGTTCACCTGTGCTTACCTGGGCAGACCATATCATTGCCATACAGCCTATTGTGCACTTTAGCTGGACTGCATAATGGTTTAGTGCTGACAATTTGGTATCTATTTGATATGCAAAATATTGTACTAAGCCCAGGCACTCGGGAGTCTCTCTGTTGTAGAACAGGAAAAAAAATATCTCTAGAGCAATTTAATTCCATCAGCTTTCCCAATCACTTCAAGCAATTAGTTCTGAAGACTTTTGCTGAAATTTACATAAAACACATCCTTTCCTCTAATCCATTTTACAAGTGATAGATTATTTCTTGCATTGAGCTGCCAAAGGTGAGGTGCAGAAAGGGAGACTGTGCTCAGGCTGCAGCAGACACTGAGAACAGCTCCAAGAAGAGCAAGGTCCCAGTTTCCCTCATTGCTTTCAGTAGAGTTACATGTTAGTGTAATGTGAACAAGAGATTAGATGATCCCTGTTAGTGAGAGGAGGTGACCCATAGAGAGGATGTTCTAAAAATGGACGGTGGTTACATTTTTAGTCTGGAATTGGTAGACAAGGAGAAAACAATTGTTAGAAAATGGTGGTAGACCAAGTGTTCTGGCAGTGCCTGGGTGGGCAAAGTAGTTGAGGGAATGAGAATAGAGCTTGTTCGCATGCTCTTAGCTTCTGTGACCAAACTCCATGTGACTGTAGGATGAACAGTCACTAATGCTGCTCACAGCCTGGGTTCTTGCTGCTTTCTACCACTGCTTGGACTACCAGAGTCTACCCTGTATGGATAAATCTCATTCAAAACCAGGGGTTTAACTGACCTAGAGTTTTTTTTTTTCAAGTGCAAACCAAAGACATGTGAAAGAGCACTTCTTGGAATAAGAGCGTAGCAGCTATTGTGACTCTACAGGTGGTATTATCTTTTTATCATACATAAAAGTATTTGTTTAATTTCATACTGGGATATGGATTTAAAGGAATCCCAGTGCAAGGTAGACTGGTTTGCCTCTCTGGCTTTCAAACTGTCTAAGAAAGTTGGTGGTGCAGTGAGAAGGATCAGTTAGGCTAAAAGTTCTCATGTGTGTCTTTAATGAATAGATTTGATTTTATTTTGAACTCTTGTACTAGTTGTTTATATTAGGGATGTACAAAATAATTCTCTTATGATGTGTCACTGCATTTAGAGTATCTACAACTGTTCTAAAACTAAATTAATAGTCTCTGATATTCCCAAGTTTATTAATCAAGTTAAAAGCTTTAATATAAAATAGCATAATTGTTTTCAATTGCTTTTCCCCTTACTCACCTAATTAGGACCAGAAAAATGTTGTTATGAGTTGGAAAATATAGGGTAATTATTAGTATAAACTGAATTTAGGTTTGTTGTTGCTTCAGTCAGGAATTCACTTTTATTTTTTGGACTTTCTGCCTTGATATTGCAATATCTCCGTACACCCGACTGTCAATTTAGGTAACGCAGGAAGAGGAGAAAGGGAAAACGCAGCCACGATCAGCATGGGAGAAGCAGGAGCTGTGCACACTATATTGCATGGCACAGTTGTGCAACCCTGACTGTGGTATGAAGTTGTGGAGTGTGTGTGAAGTCACCCTGCAATAAGAGAGGGGATAAGATCTCCTTTAACCTTCCCAGGAATTTCATGCTAGAGAGCTACTGATGCAAGATAAGTTATCCTGCTTCACACTGGAGCAGATTCAAAATCAGGCCTTGCACTGAAGAGTCATCCCATGGTTAGACCTAGGAGTTGGGAGACTTTGGTTCACCTTTTTGTTCTTCCCCAGCATCCAATGTGATCTTGTTAGAATTCTTAATGCCAGATTCCCAGAAGCTATTTAGGCAGTCCCCTGGGTTTCAGTTTTGTTGGAATTGGAAAGGTGATGTTCTTAGCTTTTGTGCTAGAGGGCTGTAAAAACGAGGATAACCTGCTCCCATTCATGGACATGTGGATGAAAGTGATGCAGTCCAGTACTACAGAAAATGTAGTACTGGAGAGAGGTTAAATATGTGCTTTCAAACATACATAGCTAAAACCAATTGCCTTTCTGTTAAACTACTTGTGTTCTTTAGAAATGCTTTTGGTGTGACTGATTACTTTTTAAAGAATTTTGAATATGTTCTGGAGAAACATGGCAGAGCTGCATTGTGGAAAGTTCTTCTGCCTCATCTTGCATTTTTCTGCAACACCTAGAATCATCTGAAGGAACCCAGTGCCCTGTAGTGGATTACTTGTTAGCCTGCGTTTGCTTCTCTGACACTTCAGTATGGGTATTTCTACAGGCTAGATATATCTTGATATGCCAGTGTAAGCATTTAGGGACTGACATGAACACATATGACAATTACATTCTTCTGTTAGCAGTTTTAGAATTTCATACTTGCAGAAGTATCAAGTGATCCAAATAACATAATTCAAATTACATCTGAGGCAAATTTGCCTGGTTTAAATTTCTGATATTTTGACCAGTACCACATTTAAAAAACAAGGAAACAGCATATGGCAAAAGCCTTATGCATAGATGCTGATCAACTTAAAAAAAAAGATTGAATTGATTGTAAAGACATTGAATTTCTTTGCTGTCTCTGTTTTAAGGTTGAATATTGAATGAGTAACTGGAGGGGGGAATATAATGTGTCTATGGAACTATGACTCTGGAAGTTTTGCCTCTGCATATGTTAAAAAGAAAGATTTTAAGAGTTTTCAGAAAAATCAAAAGTTGGAAGTGATGAAGACTGCTTTTTTAAAATTTTACTTATTTTTTAAACTGTGTATTCTCCCTCCTTTTTTTCCTTTATTTTTTATTTTAGTTTACCAAATAAATGAACTAAAATCTCAGTCTGTATTACTGCCGAAAGTAACTTTTCAGAACAGCTCCCATTTCCTGTTAAAGTAATAGGAGTAAAGTAATGTAGGAGTAAAGTTATGAGGAGCGACTGAGGGAACTGGGATTGTTTTGTTTGGAGAAAAGGTGGCTGAGGGGAGACCTTATCACTCTCTACAACTATCTGAAAGGAGGCTGTAGTGAGGTGGGAGTCAGTCTTGTCTCCCAAGTAACAAGTGGTAGGATCAGAGGAAATGGCCCCAAGTTGCTCCAGAGGAGGTTTAGATTGGATATTAGGAAAAATTTCTTCACCAAAAGGTTTGTCAAGTGCTGGAACAGGCTGCCCAGGGAAGTGGTTGAGTCACCATCCCTGGATATGTTTAAAAGATGTGTAGATGTGGTGCTTATGGACTTGGTTTAGTGGTGGACTTGGCAGTGTTAGGTTAATGGTTGGACTTGATGATCTTAAAGGTCTTTTGCAACCTAAATGATTCTATGATTTTCCCATTCATATCATGAGCTACATCTGATCTCTTGAGCTACCTGAAAGTCTAGCACCTGTTAAAGTTTTGGAGTAAGTCATTGACAGCTACAAGGTATGGGATATTTGGGTCAATTTGGAAAAAACAAGCAATTAACTATATAGAGGGATTTAAAGCTTTCCAAACTGGGATTTGAGATAGTGAGAACTGATTATCTAGTTTTGTTTTAGTTTCATTATACAATCTGAGTTTTCTTGGTGTCTCCAAGTGTTATGATGATAGCAGTTGAAAATAATAATCTGAATTTGCAGTAGCACCAGAACAGTTTAGCCAAAGTAAACAGCAGTTTATGTCCAAGTGATTTCTGGACAGCAGTGAAAGCAGGAGGAGGATATTTTCCATAAGAAAACTTGTAATTAAAAGCTGAAACTTTGTGTTGAAAAATCCTGTACTATGCCTCACAGAATTGTAGTTCCAGTACATCCTGCTTTCATTTTTTCCCATAGGCCGAGTTCCCAATTAAGGGATAATAATCTGACACATCACAGATTTTCTTTCTAGAGACCAGAGTCATAAATCATGAAAGATTATAGTGTACTATAAAAGATGCAGTTACCAGTGGGAGTCTAAAACCACACAGCTACTTCCACTAGACAGTGAATAATCCATACAAAGTTTAATATTTCAGTTTTCTACAAAAATGTGGAAAGAAGATTCATGTAATCAACTTTTCTGTTTCACAATGTCTTGCTTTTCCATCAACTTAGTTTAGGTACAATTTTTTTCAACAGTTCCTAAGCTTCAGTCTTGAAAGTACTGATGTTTACCTGAAAAACTATATTGCTGAGAGCAAATGTAAATTTCCTGTGACACAGAAAGGTCAAATATGTTGGTAATACTGTAAACTCAGGAAAACTGAGTTTTAAGCATACTTAAGTAACTAGAATCTGAGATACTGGGACTTTCCTAGGGAAAATAAAGTCCTGTCAGATAAAGTCAAGAAAGAATCTTTTGCAAAAAGATTTACTGAGAGTTTTGGTTTTTACTAACAGTCTTACTTGCAGAGTGAACATGAGGTATGCTTTGTTTTTCCAGGGAATATTGTGGGACATCATATGCGTGAAGAAGAGAGGGGTTTGAGCTGATAAAGGCTGCTTTACCAGAACCTCACCCAACAACTGGTTTGAAAAGCAGTAGAAGTTAACTCTTGCAGAAGAGTTTTCCACCTCCCCTGTTGCCATTTGGTTCTGATTTGACTGGACAGTTTGCTTTCCTTAAAAACCTTACAGTTACTGTGCATCTGACTCAGTCATTTGAGTCATCATTTTTACCACTGTGGGCATAGCATCCTTTTATTATTTATGAAATGGCACTAGGAATCCAATGATTGTCATCCTTGGAGGAGGCTGGTGTTACAATCAGACCTTGATAAATCTGTGGGCTGTGTTATCCAGTGCTTTCTGACAAGATTATGTCAGGATCTTCTTTGGATGGTGCTTTTGGAATTTTAACTGTGTGAGAAAATCAAAGAAGCCTGTACTCCAATCCAATAAAATAGAGTTTGAGAATATCTTTTGGGTGAGTAACAGTTTGTATCTTTAATGTTTGAAATACTGCTAGGACAGCTATAAGTACTTTTTCCTTCTCACTTTTGTTCAACATCTGGCAAAGTGTGTATCCTTTTACAGCACGCACATCAATTCAATGTGTGTGTTGAAGGTGGAAGAGGGTTAACAAGGACCTTGAACCTTAGACAAATGTGGTCTTCTCTCGTGGGTACCTTATTGGAGGGATTCTTCCTACCCTGTGGCAATTCTTCATTCTCTCCTTGGACCTGAACTAGAAAAGGTTTAACTTTTCTTCATTCCTTACCTCGTCTACCACCCACCTCCTCCCGGATCCCACTTTTTTGGGTTGTAGGTTGCTTGTAGAGGCCTGATGGCACTATGCATGCTGCTGCCAATCATGTAGCACTACTGAATCAACTCTAAACCTTTCAATCAATGCAAGTACAGGAAGGAGGAGTTGTGGGATGCTAGACATAGCTGTTAGGTCTAATTTCTCCCTTCTTTTGCTATCTCCCATAACTTCTGTACTGCTGGCCTGTCCCTCTCCTAGACTTCAATGGGAACTGCATTTGAAGTATGAGCTTCACTGTGGTGGGTACAGGCCTTTGCTCATCTTTCACTATAGGATTGATGAGTGATGAGGGGAAAAGAAGCCCACGCTCACCTTAACAAACCTTGCAGAGCATCTGGTACTGCTCAGCACTGTGGTGTGCTTCCTGCCTGAGTAAACCAGTGATTCAGTAGAAACGGTTAGCCAACAAAACAGAAAATGCAGAAACTGGCATGGTAGTCAAGAACAATTGGGCATATATCCATATTTTTCCTTAGGGCCAGAAAGTGAGAGGTGGAAAGCTTACTCACGATGTTGATTCAGAGAACTTATAGAATGGAGAGACCAAGAAGATAATGAGATAGAAAAGCTACGTGCTGTTCTTGTGCCATAATTGTATAGGGTTGTTTAAGAGCAATAAGGAAAATGGTGAATTCAAGATGGAATTGGAAAGGCAAGATGTTATGAAGTTGGTTAAGAACTGGGGAGCCTTTTTTATGAAGGGAGTTGAAAATAACACATATTGAGTTTCTGCAAAACGAATTTTGAGAGAAGTGACTGATTTCCATGCACTCATAAAAGAAGTAAGCAATGGCAGGGATGGGTGGGAGATGAATGTTTTCACCTACACTGAGGTTGTAAATTTAAAAATTGTCATCCATCCTTCCACTCGAGCTAGAGATGAGAGAAATGACAAAGAGCTGCTTGAATAAATTTTTCAATTTATTTTGCTCCACTTGTCTTCAGACTATGTTTAGCATTTGTTTTAAGAATCCAGGCAAACCCAGTTTTTACTTAAGGGGACGGGTAGCAATCCAGTTTATACCATGTTATAAAATAACAAATATAACTTGATATATTTGGGGGCTATAAAACATACAAACTGTCATAGGTATTTTAGATACCTCTGAGGGAGAAAAGAGACTGTTCACTTCATGACTACAATAATACTTTCATACTTTGAAGAGATGTTACGTAACATAAATACTTGAAAGATTACTGTGATGTCTAAATATGTAGATCACACTCATGTGTAAGTTTCCTAATGGCTATGAGTTTTGCATCAGCATCTCTTAGTCTACAAGGGTCTCACTGGCACACACAAGAGCAAAAGCTGAGACTTCAATATAAAAAGGACCACTGTGAAAGTCTGTACATCAAAAGAGGAAAAATTCATATCAGACTGCACCTTGCTAAACAAACAATATTTTGGGTTTTGTTTATGTATGGTTCTCACTGCTGGAAAGAACCTGCACATGTTTGTCAGAAGAAACTGGAGGCTTTAGCGTGGAGCAGTTTAGTTGATGCTGCTAAATTGTTCCTGTACACTTCTCTCTTCTTGGTGCTCTCTGCTTAGCTGCTGCCTTATTTATAACTTTCTCATTCTCTACAGTAAGCAGAACTAGCATATTAAATAGAGGTGACTGAGTAAAATGTGTTGCCTACATTGTGACAGGTTTTACCTATATTTGCTAAATACAATAGCTAGTCAAATGCTATTTGGAAAATACAGGATTTGATGGCTACCAATGGATGAATGTGTTCAAAACATTTTTATCTTTAGTGCTCATTCAACCGTAATTTGTTTTTTGAAATCTTTAGAACAAATATTTGATTTTTGAGTGCCTAGACTTCTAATCCTTAAACTCCTACTTAGGTGCGACAGGAAATCCAACTTCTGAAATGAGGGTTCAAATACCCACAAACTAAAGGGACTCTGGAACCCAAACTTCCTTCTTTCTGGAGGAGCAACTAGCGACTATTTCCCCTTTCTGCTCTTTAGTTATTTTCAGTTGAGGTTTTTTGGTTGATTTTTTTTTGGGGAGGGGGAGGAAGTGGTACTGTGCAGCCACCTTCTCATCTGACATGGGAGAGGACATGCATTATATTGCCATGAGTAAAATAGTGACACTAAACACTGCTGCCCTTCTTCAGTAAAGCTGTGCTTGATAATATTATAATGTTAATTTAAAATGTACTCAGATTATGCTTAGGTGTAAGCCGTGTTGAAAAGCTTGTTCAGTGTGGCTGTGCTTCTTTCTGAGCAGGTTTGGGAGCAGAACTTTACACATCTAAGGATGCTGACTCTCCAAAGCGGCTAGACAGGATTCCTGCAGATCTTGCTGGAGTTTAGGTACCAAAGTGAAAGTGAGCCACTGAGATCCATTTCTGGGTTGAGCAAATCCTTAATGCATCATATTTTTAAAGGTATGTTGGTGGTCCACTGGGATTCTGATCTGGTCTCCACCTTACTGGATGATCAAACAGCCACGTGGCAAAAAACATGTCTCTTCTGCAGCAGGTCAGGTGATTTTTTCTCATCTCACCTTCTCCTGTACATCTCCAACGTAGTACTCTGTATAAATGTAGACTCTAGACCTGAGTCAAACTATTCATTCTGAAGGGTATAAAATAGAGATGTTGAAATTTTAATCAAAACAAAGCAGAATATTGGTGCAATATGTGAGCATATAAAACTACATATTAAAATAATAATCACTAGATATTTTTCAATTATAAAGTGTGTGTGTTTGAAACCATTCCACAGTCTTAAGTGCCACATGGGTTAGAGAAAGCTGCAAGAACAATTGGCTCACAATTTCTGACTATCACAACTTGCAGCATTTTGGTTCTTATGAGACAAGGTGACTCTTTGCAACTGGGGTTGGTTCGTAAGTGTGGGCACCACACCCTCGGAGTTCCAAGGAGTTGAAACTGTTTGATAGGATTTAGTCTTGATTTAGTGATAGCTTGAACAACTGAAATATTTCTCTTCTAATAAACTCAAAGCTATTCACTTTGGGCCATTCCTAATAAAAGTAACTTGTACATGTTGCAGTCCTGGAAAGAGCAATGTAATACTGTACAGAACGCTTGCAGATAGCATTCCCATCTTTTTTCTTGCTCAGTGTAAGTAAGTATTTTCCCTTGAAATTTGTTAGGTTTTGCTTTACAGTACAAGAAAATACATAAATTATGCAAATTTGTTCCCAGAGATTGAAGGCAAAGTGCATTATCAGAAAGGGGTTAAGCAAGCTCTTCTAACTTCAGGCTCCTCAGAGAGGTGCCCATATGAAAAGTCATCCTAAGCAGTCTCTGTAGTTAATGAAAAGAGGAAAAGGGGCTCCTCAGAGAGAGATTTATTCTACCAACAACGAAAGTGATTGTGTTCCCAGTCTAGGAAGTCCCTTAGGTGCTTATAGTGAAGTGGAGAGAGAGGAAGACCTCATGAATTATGAAATATCATGTCAATACACGGCACTGACTATGTAAACTTCCAGAACCTGAAATCTTAGGAAGACATTGGTAAGCTTTTCCTCTCATCGAATGTGAGCTATGTTCATGGCCCCCCAGTTGCACACATCTGAGTTACACCAGCTGATGGACACTAGGCAAAGAAGGATCACTTCATACTTGCCTTGTTTTTTTGTGCTCTTTACTCCATGTGTTCCTGGGTAACCCCCATGTTAGCTCACCCTGATGTTAGTAAGGTGGTAACCAGGACTGAACTTTGAATTGACTCTGGCTGTGGTGTTATCTCAGTACTATGGTCAAATCTGGTGGGCTGCTCAGTCCTTTTGCTGCTTGTGGAGAATTGTTCTGTGTCAGTGTGCCCCATCTTTAGCATAGCAAAGAAAAAGACAAAACAGCCGACAGTTGTTACCCAGTTCCTGAGGCTCATGACAGCTTCCCCATGAAGATGATGTGCCTTTTCTAAGTTAGGTCAGGTGATGGGATGGAGGAGTTGTGGTACAAGCCCGCAAGTGGGGTGCATATGTCTTCCAACAAGGCTTCTTAGACTACATGTGCTAAGAGGCACCAAATTTTGGGTTTCTGCAGTGCTGCAGACTCTTCTCAGTCCTAGGTTCCCATGTGTGATGTACCTCTGACTGATAGATCAGCAAAATGCCAGTGGCTTTTGGTGCTGGAGAGAAGTGACAGTATTGCATGTGGGGTGCAAGAGTTCCCAGGCCTGCAGAGAGAGAGCAGGAGGGAATGTGAAGGTGGACCAAGGGGGTGAATACCACAGATAAAGCGTGGCACTCAGCAGGTCTGCTAGACAGGGCCAAAGGACCTCCTGAGGAGATGCAGGAGACCTGTTACACATATGAGCTCTCTTTGGGTTTTGTGTTCTTATTTTTCTATGACTTCAGTGAGGTGGCTTTTGCAAACACCTAGAAAAATTAACAGAAACTTGAAAAGGAAGGGATGACTTCACAGAATTTTCCCTGATGGGATAGGCCCATGAAAATAACACAGGTGTAATGCATAAGGGATCTGCATTAAGTCTACAAACACTCTTGTCCATACAGACTTGAATATGAAAACAGACGTCTCCTAAAGAAATTAGGTATAAGCTCAGAATAGGATGATTGCTCTTTGTTCAGCCAGATAAGGTTTATTTCAAAGGCATAATGCAGTTTTAGCAAAACATACCTCTATTTTCCAAAACACCTGTGCTGAAGAATAGACATACTTTGTTTTCTGCAAAGGCATTCTGCAGAAAATGTATAAAATAGAAGGGGAAAAGGTGCTACTGGGTTTTAAAGAGAAAGCAAGGGTTCGGCAAGTACTTTTGAGACTAAAGCTCTCGTTGATTAGAAATTTGTGAAGGTCGCCGCCATCTAGTGATGAGATGTTGAAGATGTTGCTTAGAACGAAACGGCACCAAAACATGAGGTGCCTTTTGCAGCCGTGTCTCTATCCACTCAGCACACTAGGTGCATCCTGAACCAGTGTTTTTTTCTGTGTGTGCCTTGTGGCACATAAGTTGACTGGGATCAGGAGAGACTTATTGAGACTCAGTGTATTTGTTCCTGTGGACTGTTCTTGCTTTACAATCCTAGAGCAGGGTACTCATGTAACTGACAGTATTTGAGTGCAGTTTTAAGTGAAAACAGCAATCCAGCAACTTTACAAATAAAACTTCAACTGTCAGGGCAATGAAAGTTACTCACAAACACGAGATGAATAGCGCACGTCCTCTTTCATGAACACCCCCATTGGGCAATGTCATAATTTTAGTTTAAGAAATTAAAAAATGTGGCTAAATGCGCCCACTTCTTGTTCCTGGTTTAGCAAATTAGTTGAGCACTGTGTATCATTAGATATGGGAATAGTTCTCAAGTGTTTTAATTTAGGTTCAAAATTTCTACAGAACTAATCACTGATATCTGAACACAAGGGTAGTACAGCATGCAACAGGTTTGGGAAACTTGCATCAAGATTCGTGTATTTTAGAAGCTTTGAGAACCTGGTCTGCACACACAAAGTTTACACCTGGTCAGTGTCTACAAAGGTAACTTTTGCATGTTTGCTATTCTTTTTCAGTAGACATGCTTCCTTGGGTCCCACCTGTGCCTGTTTGATTTCTTCTGAAGGCCTTTACTGTGTAAAGAGCGAAGGGCATGACAGAGAAGGAAACACAGCAGCAGGTGAAGGCAGACTTTTGACTGACAGCTAGTGGCTTGGAATTGTTCAAACAAGAGAGGCAGGATACTTACTTTGCGTAGGAGTTCAAATAAACTTCCAATATTGATAAGCTCAGCCAGATGTGAAGATGGATGGAACTTTAAGGGCCAAAAAGCAAAACTGACATTTTCCTGTGCAGCTGAAACGTTATGTCCACCTGAAGCATTAAATCCAGAAAACCAGCCCTGGCTTCACTATTCCTTCCTGCTAAACCTGCACCTCAGACGTCTTCTAAAGAGATCCACAGCTTCTCTCCTACCCTGCAGTGCACCTGAGGTGACAAGCTGGTCTGACCGGTGCTCCCACAG
>KZ505985.1:233532-347489 GCA_002844005.1 Limosa lapponica baueri
AGATATTAGGAAGAATTACCTTACTGAGAGAGTGGTCAGGCACTGGAACAGCCTGCCCAGGGAGGTGGTGGAATCACCATCCCTGGAGGTATTTAAGAAACGTGTAGATGTGGCACTTCAGGGCATGCTCTAATGCCCAAGATTTTTGGTTTTTGTCTGTTTGTGGGTGGGTGTGGTGTGTGTGTGTGGGGGGGTATTTTGGGTTTGTTTTTTGTTTGCTTGTTTGTTTGTTTGTTTTTCTGTTTGGTTTTTTTTGTGGTTAGACTCGATGATCTCAAAGGTCCCCTCCAACCATGAATATTCTGTGATTTTTACCTAATGCCCATTTAGTAGGTAAAGGATGAAAGGCTATGTATGACAAATTTTTAGACCTAGACTTGAAAGTTGACCTGCTTGAGCTTGGCTCATACCTTTGGAGGGCTAAGACCACAAGGACATTTTTTTATTTCTGTATTCACAGCATTTCTCATTTCTTTCTGAGCTCTGGTTGGCTATGATCTCAGAAAGGAATAGATGGTGCTCTGTCTTCTTAAATTGATAAACAGAGTTTAGGCTATCAAAATGGAGCATTTCTATATAACTGCAAGAAAAGCAAAGGAAAGAGCTTGTTACTGAAATAGTAATAATGAGAACCTTTTTCTGTACCATTCTGTAGTTTTCAGCTGGTTTCCTGTCTTCCTTTTCTGTGCACACAGAGCTGTTCAGGAAAGCATCTCCCTTCACCCTTTGGAGTGAAACAGATTAAATATTGCAGCATAAAATCTGTGGTGCACACTGAAAATGACTTGCAGATGATGCTGCTAAGACCCATGAAACTTTTATACTTCAACCCAAACCTATGCACTGTGTTTTACTCAGAAAATTCAACCCTTAAAAATCAAAATGCCATGGAAGAGTATTCTTATCTGATCTCAGACAACCTCCATAATGTTGTAAACTTAGTAATGAAAGAATAATAATGGATGAATGTGGCATGTCTATTGAGAAGCTTTGTCACTTCTCTCCATGGAGTATAGAGTGAAGGACAACTAGGTTCTAATTTGGCTGCATCAAGTGCGTGCTCAAAGTTAAGGCAGGATGACTTTGGATTCCAGCTTCTTACCAAAATAAAGACAAAATTCAACTGACTGGGAAATGAACAAGTATCTGGTTGAGGAAAGTCAGATTTAATTTCCATTTTCAGTTATTCAGTTTAATTTGTACTTCCCTTAAAGAAAATGAAAGTTACCACTCTTTATACTAAGATTTAATGATATTTCGCAAATGGTTAATAAAATGTAACAGGCTGAAGGCAATAGTATTTGCTACAGATGAATTCCAAAGTGATAAGCGTTTTAGGTGGAAATACAGGTGATTGGAATTCAAAGCAGTCCCTTATTAAGTCACCTGCTAATCTTCAGCTTTCTGTAAACTAACTCTAAAAAGAAACCATGAGATGCTTGTCTATGGCACTCAAGCTTCCATTATGTTATATAAGAGCAGTGCCAACCTCTTCTGTTTGATTGAGAAGTCTTCCAAACTGATGAGTGTGAGTCTCCATTCAGGTAAATAATTTGGTTGCAGACAGACCAGTTAAATACCTGGTTTACTCAGTCTTTTTATATTGAGATTAATTTTCCTCTAGTGCCTACTGATTACAATAAGCTTTTGTTTTTCCTCTACAGATGTTTGCTTTGGCATGGAAGGTGGGAAGAAGTTCCTTTTGGAGCCAGTCTCTGCTCATCCCAGAGCTGCAGAGCAGTATCAGGCTTATCTTCTCCCATTTCCCAAGCTGGGGCTGCCAGCCTGCCCAACGCATGGTGTTGGACAGCCTGAGCATGAATAGAGGGTTTCAGCAGATCCATGCAGCGAGATGTCTTCAAGCTCTTGGACCAGCCCTTTCTTTATCATTCAAAGTGGTGACAGCCTGATATCCAATATTCAGAAAGTCAGCGGGAGTCGTGCTCTTCTATTTTAAATCTAGATAAGTGGGTGTCAATATATAATCTTGCAGCCTACCAGTCCACCGGGAAAAACACTAAAATCTAAGATCATTGAACTGTTTTCCACAGCCCTTGTCTTCAGGGCAGAATAGGCCACACAAGTGAACCCAAACCCCCTCTGAGTTAATAGCTACTCTTTTAAGACAGGGAGGAGTTCACAGAGGATAGAGAAAAGTATAAAAATGCATCTAAAACTGGAGCTGGGTAATGACTTTCGTGCTAAAGGGCTAAAGAGAAACATCAAATGCTCCCAAGGATTGCAGTTCAACTCCTGGTTTTAACAGTTCAGTCAGGAGTCATGGAAGCAGCAAATGGCACTTTCACAGTTATTATTACTTTAAGAAAAGGGATTTGTTCCCTCCAGCCTGCCCCCAGCTTTTTTTTAGAAATGGGAAGCTCCTTTAACAGAGGTGACACACAACAGGATGGCAGGCAGCATCCAAGTATGTTATAGGTATATCGTCAGCTTATGAACAAAACTTTTCTTTCAGAAGTCATGATATCAAATAAAGGTTTTAATGGAAGGTTCTTTAGATGAGTTTATAGACAGTTATCAGTGAACAAAAAATTTGTATATTTAATTGACTTAACCTTTCAAGAACTCTAATGCTCACTTTTAGCACCTGAGATATGAGATTTTACTAATTTATTTCACCTCGTCTAAGTCCAGGGTGGAGTTCTTTCATTTTGTCTTGTTGTGTACTCAGAACTGGTGAGACTGCATTTCAAGTTCTGTGTTCAGTTTTGAGCCCTCACTACAAGAAAGACATTGAGGTGCTGGAGTGTGTCCAGAGAAGGGCAATGAAGTAACCTGGAGTTACTCCAAGTAACAAGCAATAGGAGGAGAGGAAACAGCCTCAAGTTGTGCCAGGGGAGGTTTAGGTTGGATACTAGGAAAGATTTCTTCATTGACAGGGTTATCAAGCATTGGAACAGGCTGCCCAGGGAAGTGGTTGAGTCACCATCCCTGGAGGTATTTAAAAGGTGTACAGATGGAGTGCTCAGGGACATAGTTTAGTGGTAACTTGGCAGTGTCAGGTTAATGGTTAGACTTGATGATCTTACAGGTCTTTTCCAACCTATACAATTCTATGATTCTATCTTTTGTTTTGCTTTGGTTTTAGCACTTGGAAAGGTATGAAACTGTCTCTTACATCCTTTACATGATTATTATGTACCACTCATTTAAAAGAGCATTACTGCCATGTCAGCCCCTGTCTTCTAGAGTTGTATGGGAATGCAATGGAACACTACTCCCTTACTTGAGCCCTTTTTGACAGAAAATATAGTTGAAAAATCTCTATCCAACCATACTCCAAGATGGTACTGAAAATTGCCATTTCTTGGCACCATTTATCATCCAGCGTGACATCTGCTGAGGCAGTTTCATGCAGCTGCATTTAATATCCTAGTGCATTTATTTATTTATAATACTGGCTGCTCAACAAATGGCAAGATCAAACAGATTTGATATGGGGTCTCCCCATAAACCACCTGTATTATAAAGTTAAATGTGTCCTTACATTAGGTTCCACTGCACCTAAAGCAGTGTGTAGCACTTAGGGCTCATGAAAAGCATCAAAGGCATTAGTTTGGTCTGTGTATAACTTGTATTGGTCTTAGAATCCAACTGATTTGCAGAGGAGGCATGACCGATTCAGCTGTGTAAATATCTCAAACATCCATAGGTTAAAAAATTCAAGCAAAACATGTTCTGCTTTGTCACCCATTATTCCATTGATATATAAAATAACATACCTTTGTGAAGTAGGTGCATACATTAATGGGAACTTTAACTGTTGATTTCTCTGTTTCTGTCACCATTGTAATATTACTTAATCACAGCTTTTGTGTCTAATTTACCCAAGAGTATTTTTAATAGAAGCATAAAAGAAGTTCAGTGCTGGGTATGAAAAGAAAAGGAATTGGGGTCCAGTCTCTTTGGCAAATACTCCATAACAAGGTAATTCTTTAAAGGCATATTCACATAGCTCTGAGAGAATAAAACAAATGCTTCAGAGCAATTCTGGTCTCTCAGATAAATACACAATTAGATTATATGATTTACATTAGATGACGCTAATTTACATAGGAAAATATGTGAAGCATTCCCAAGGAGTAAGGACAGATCTATATAACTGGAGAGACGTTTAACAAGCCCATGCTCCCCCCGTTAAATAATACACCATAAATAATGTTTAAGCATTAGAGCTTTTGAGATATGTTGGAGAGCCTTTCTTACAAATTATGAATAAAATTAACTGCTGCTCATTCTCATGCATGCTAGCAAGTTTTTATACACCAATATATCAAGGTTTTTCACATGTCAGCATACTAATACATGTATTTCTTTAACATTCATGAGACATAAATGAACACATCTAAGAACAAATAGGTAACTGATTTATAGAAAAGTTAAAAATGTAAATTGTATCATCAGGAACTTTTTTTTTTTGTGAAAGAAAACCAACAAATATCCCATTAATGAAATGAGGGAAGACTTCTATTGCTACATAATTTTATTAAGTTTTTGTTTTCACATGGAGTAGACAAATGATTTAGCATACACAAAGGGCACTAAGTGGTGGGAACTGAGGTGAGTTTGTCTTCTTTTTCCTGGAAGACAGTGCAGCAGGCAAGCGAATGGGCTATGATGGGTCTTCCCAACCCAAGCCAAAGGCCTTTGTTCAATTGGTTCCTTCCTTTAATGTAAGTAAATACTTTCATGTGAGTAAAGACTGTAGGACTGCCTCCCTGCTGACAGCATCATCTGGAAGAGAGCTCCCATTTTGGCTATTTGTTCCATTAATGGTCCCATAATGAGCATATGGTTGGTTTCCAGCACATCTCATTATCTGTTTATACTTTACAAACCACACTGAGATATTTTTTTTTTTGCTTTAACCTGGTATCCACATATAATTTTTAACATTCTGGGGACATTTTCCTAGAAATTTTTAAAACTATATGTAGCTGATACAGAGTATGGGTATCATTGTGGCACAACCAAAAATTATGCTCTACAGCATGACACGCATAACTTGTGTTTACAATACAATCAAGCAGTCCACCTATCCTTAACAGTTAAGGCTGCCACTTCCATTTCAAATGAGAGGCAAACCTAGCAGACAGGTTACAAGCAAGCCATGTAGCATCTTGCTTCCTGAACTTCACATTTGTAGAATGATGATAGTTTTCTCTCTGTTTTGAAATAAGAGACACAGGGAAGTTTGAATTAATGAGATTTCCAGTCTAAAAACAGTCTCTGAAATTAGCAGAAGCAAAAGGTATCACACATGATGTAAAGTTCTTTTCTCTTTTCGCACGTGTTCTCCTGTACTGACTTGCATGGTTTGTGCAATGGATAATGCTATGCTTGTTAATGAGCACAGTCCTGTTTAAAGAGAGAAATGGTGTTCTCTCCTTATTTGTACACGTTGTTTACAGGAGCGCGAAACTTCCAAGGTTAGACATGAGGACTATGTTTCTTGACCAGACATGCATATGCATATATATGCATCACTGCAGGTCAGGATCCTCCTTTTTTAAGACATAAAAATTACCTGAGGAGAAGCCCAACAAAAGCCCATATGAATACAAGGCACAATGAAGGTCTCAGATTTTAAGAGGAGTGTAGCTTTGGAATTTTTTTTCTTCTCTTCTTTTGTTATAACCACATATACCTGACATAGGTACAGTATCGATCTGCCTACTGGTGGTGAAGCTGGCTTTTTGTTCATCTGGTGGTTGTGTTACCCTAAAGCTGCATGTCAGTTCATCAAAATCAATTCCCTTTTGATTTTTGCAACAGCAGAGATGGGTCAGCTAACAAATGACAAAGGGCCCTATTCATGACAAAGCGATTGTTGCATTACAAGTACAATTTTGTAGGAATTTAACAAAAAAAAAAGAAGTGCAAGAACACAATTTTACTGCATCATTTACTGTCTCACATGATTCCTCAGACCTCTTGAATGTCACATAATACAGTGTTTAGACTGTCTTCAGAGTAGACTAGTCATCTTCTTAAAGAGAAACACACCAGATTCAGCAGTGTATTTTTCCAATAGAAAAAATAATTTTTAATTTAGATGTATTTCCTGACACTTTGCAATAAATTCAGAAACACCCTAACTGACCAAACAGAAGCTCCTTCATATTACTCACAATATTGTCTTCTATTTATTTAGTTGCTTAGCATAGACTATATAGGTGAGGCAAGAGCTCGCTGATCCTGTATGTGAATTGGTCATTTCTCCTGCTGAAGAGTTACAAACGCCTCTTGCAAGGCTGACTTGACTGCAAAGCTCAGACAGAATCTGGAAAAAGACATCAAGATCCACCTGATAATTTTACAGAGATTTTTACCAACTCATTGCCGACAAGTGATGCAAATGTCTGAATTAACAGCAAGAGTGTATGAAGTAACATTTTCAGGAAATAAGATTTTAAAACTGACATTTTTGCCTGAAGGAGAGTTTGCATTTGAGCAACTTTGAGCTCATGTGGAACCATAAATGTTTTCCTTTGCAGACATTTATCAGATGAATGGCAAATCTGTACATAAAAATCCAATTTAAACACATTAACTTAGACACAAACATGAATGTGAAAGTTTTCCATGGGTGTGGAAGTGTTCTTACTTAAGTCCATATGCAGAACATCCTGAGCGTATGTTTTAGCTCTGTTGCATTGCAGACTGACCAGTTGGAGGCTGTAGTTTTATATTAGCTGTTGGATGCCACAGAGTTGAAAAAGGTACTTTTTTGATGTTTTCAAGAGCCCTGGTGTAGTGCTTTAGGAAAGTAAGGGTTTAGCAAGCTGGTTGAGCTAGTTCCTATCTCTGATGGTTGTTAACTTTTGTCTAAAATTGAGATATTGTTACCTACTTGATACCTAACTGGCTGCACAATTGTCCCTAAGATTGGCATCCTGGAAGAGTTTTGTGCCTAGGAAGGCTGTAACTCCTTTTCAAATTTGTCCTTTTGTAAAGTTTTCTGAGCTTTTTTCTCCAGGAATTCTTAAGAACCATCAATATTTATTTAGCTGTAATAGGGGACAGAAAAGACTTTCTCATTCCTGACTTGTCTAAGAGTGGTCTGTAAGCATGGCCAGGGCAGTGAAGAATACTTTTGGAAGGGGGATGGCGTACAGCTTCTTGCAAGGAGGCAGCCTCCAGCTCCTACCTCCATGGGCTATTTTGCAAAGCCTTTGCCTTCTCAGTCCAGTCAGATGGTTTCCAAGTGCAGATTTGGAAGTGCAGTCATGGTTGGACTTGATGATCCCAAGGGTCTTTTCCAACCTAGATGATTCTATGATTCTATGATTTAGCTCTCCCCTTCTGCACTGACAGCCAAACCATACACTTCTTAATATGGCTGGGGGCTGGGGGGCTTGCTGGCACCCTCATTTGGAATTGGGACTGCATCTATCCCAGACTTTCTATATCTCTACATGGAAATGACATAGAAAGGACAACCAATGGTTGTCCATGGAAAGGACAACCATTAGGCCACTGGGCTTGGTTTTGTTGTCGTTAGGTTGATGTTTTTTATTGCTAGAGAACTCAAAAAAGAAGCAGTTACTGTTTGTCAGTCAAAGGGAATAAAAATGCAAACAATGACAGTATTATGCCTGTATGGATGTATGATTTGCATTTAGATTTATGTAAATAGCTACGGAAATTAAGTTGGCACTTGGTTTTCAGTAGGTTACTGGAATGGCTCTTGGAGTTGCAAAGTTTGTACAGCCACGTTTTAGTTCCTTTGGTCACAGGAGTAACTCTTCTCTGCTTAAACAGTAGATGGGCCACTATTGCTTTTTCTTTTGTTTGGTTTTTTTTTTTTCCCCAAGATGCTCGACATTTTCCCCCAGTTATCAATTTGAAACTATTCAAACTCTTTGGTTTTGGCCCCAGAAGTTTTAAGCATGCAGATGCTTTTACTGCATGTGCATATTCTTGCGTGTTTTAATTTATATGCACAGAAACAGCAATTTACTGGTCTCTTGTGCAGAGGGATTAGACGCCATGTCAGGACAGCCTTTTCACAGCTGTTTAAGCACAGAATAAAAACTCTTATTGATCCTACTGAAACACCTAAGACATGGCTATTATTATTACATATCCATTTATCCTCTGGTGTTACATCTGTCTTACTGACAACACTCTTTAACCAAGGTGTTGCCCAGACTGCTTGGAAAACGTTACTCTGGAGGACATGCTACTGTTTGTGCACTCGACTGCAACCTTATTCCTGATATGAATAGGAATGTCACGTTAACTTCATTGGGAACAGATTCAGTCTGCCACGCCTGAAGATATACATATATATATTAAAAAATATTCCTTTTGGAATCGTGTAGCTCTGAAATGCCTTTTCCTTAGGACTATATTAAGGTCATGATATCTATAAGTATTTTAATTGCAGTCAATACATTCCCTTTGCCTATTTCATAGGCAATAACATGCTCAATAACATTTGCCTTTTCTATAATAAAAAATACAAGGGCCATTCCTTTCCCCTGGCACACACATGTGATTTAACTTGGGGTCTGCCTGGTGCAGAGATGCTGGGAGTTTATCAGGGCATTTTTTTTTCTCCCAGCAGTCTCCTTCTGGGGAGTTTGTCAGTTTGCAAGATATAATGAGAAGTAGGTTAAAAGAAAAAGGGCATTTTAGTGGAGGAGGGAATTAAAATTCAGCAGCCTAATATCAGCAGTAGTTTATAACAGGGCCTTATAAAAGGCAGCTCTGTGTCTTTTTTGTGTGTGCACTTTTATTTCCTTTGATATCAGCAGGGGAATTTTCTCTGCAAGACCCATTCCCATCTCACTTTTCTGCTTTCAGATCCCTGCTGCTCTGGGTTTTCTCCTTTCATTTTGATATATGTTATATTCTTCAACCTTCCCACTTGAAGGTTGTAGGAAGCTCGATATTGCCCTTAAAATAGAGAACACAATTGACGTGAAAATTCTTCAAGGGGTGGCCCTGCTTTTCATATATGTTGAAAAGAGCCCTTCCACTTACTGGGAGGCCTTGGAGGTGGTGGAGGTGAAATCTTCAGGACACCATCCTGCGCCTAGCGAAATTGTGCTAGAAACAGTAACTTGTGACCAGCAGTTTCAGTTGTACCATATCCTTAATAAGAATGCATTTCAGTATTCTGTAATTATACAATAATAAGTTATAATTATGGTTTTATGTATAAACACCTATCCCTAATGCTGCTGCTGAACCAAAAATGTGTTATAATGAACTACTGCTCAGATTTTTGTTGTGTCCCCTCCCCAAAATGTGGCGTGCACCCTAGTTTAGTCTGAAGTCATTTCTTTTTCTATACTTCCCAGGCCAGAGGCTAAAGAGCCGATTAGGCGCTTACTCAGAAGTGAGGAATTTCTTTCCAGACGCTGCTCATCGTGCGGTTAACGTGTTCCAAATGAAACTGGGTTTCAGCCTCCCGTGATAGTTCCCCCAAGCTCTCTGCTGAGTCTTTTTTTTTCAGCTTCTTGGGGTCCCCCCCAGTTGGCTGGACAGAGTGTGAGGGGGAGGCGTGCGGGGACCGCACACGCTCGGCTCCAGCAGTGGCCTCCGGTGCATTTCTAGCTGTTACAAATAGATGGCACTTTTGACTTGTACTAGAGCGATTCAGTTGGTAGGATGCAATACCTGAAATAAAACGCCACTTGCCAGGGTTTTGGGAAGTCAGGCACGTATTTGTTATTACTTATATAGGGGCGAAAGAAATGAGGCAGATTCAAATAGTCTGCCATGCATATCTCAGGCGATGAAAGCTTAAAAATATAAAAATTAAACGGTAGAATGGGCAAATCAAGTACATTTGTAACGTATTTTCAGACTCATGCGCCGGATTCTCAGGGCAAGCTGGAAGAGAATTATCTTTTAATACCGAGTTGTTTTAAATGCGAACGAGGCAATTGCCACAAAAGTCTCTTATTTGCTGCTTTTCTGGTCTACACGTGTGCACACAGAGACACACATACGCACAGGGGGGAAAAAATCAGCCTGTTGTCTTGCAAGTGTTACTTATCATATTAATTAAAATCTGGTGACACGATAACACTAGCAGCTGTGTGGGAAAGCGAGGGAAATTAACAAACGTTTGATTTGTTGTGTTGCTAATGTGACACTTATTATACAGGTCACAGTAAAACAATACCTCAGCCAAAATATGCTAATACTGGTGGAGAACTGTTGCAGTTGTAAAAACATTGGTGTTTATTATAATGAGGCAAAATAGCACATTACCTTTAGCAGAGTGAATTGCTATTTCTCAGGGCAAGAATAAAGTATATCTGGAGGTTTAATAATACTAATTTTTAAAAAAGATGTAGAGGAAGTGAAATTGTTATACTTGTAAAGCCTGTAAATAGAAAACAATCTCAGGTATGAAAAGGATGTACAGCTCTTAGAAAGCAAAATATGTCATTTCTAATGGACATGGATTAAATGGAGGATGCCTGCAGCTTCTTCGTTTAGCATTCCAAGGAACTTTGTTACAAGAACAAAAGAAAATGATTTACTAAGATACAAGCTATGCTATAAAATACACATAGCACTGAAAATGTAATTACATTTAGAAATGGATGTATTAACTGTCCTTTTCCCCTGAGGAAAACTAATATGTAAGCTTATTTTTAATGGTGACTTATATCCAATCAACCGGTTTGATGACATTTTTAAACAAAGACCTTGGACTTCAAATAATTATTCCCATGCAATTGCTGGATCACATATAATTGCTTGCTGTTTAGTACCCCTTCCCAAACTTAATTGCACTATACTCTGGATCTGAGAACTTTTATATGTATATATATATATAAAAATATATTTCCATAATTCAAATCTGAAATAGGAAAAATTCTTCTCACAACTGAAGTAAAAGTTAAGAGTATGCATTCAGAATTTTGTAGCCATTTACATCCTCCCTGGAATAATTTGATTTTTACCATTTCAGAGATTTCTTTCTTTTCCAGAGTATTTTCTCAATCTTTATATCATATTTTTGAGGCCAAGGAAGGATTTTTATTTTTTTTTTCTTTCTGATGTTTTGATCATTTTACTGAAATGGGGTGTATGAAGTCAACCATTTGTTTGACAGTCTTTGACAGCAGATTATGTAGATTTTGCCTGACAGAACACTAGTCATTCGGAACTGAATTCTGAGTGAGCAATCTAGATCAGAGGTCAGGTTGAGGGGTACAAATTGGGACAGATATTTCACCTTGCCGTGCTAAAGGACACAAAAAAGCACATGAATCAGGAATTGGTGAGAACTAAAAGGTTAAAGCAGAGGTGATCCAATTACACAATATTTACAGCCTAAGATTGTGCTAAGGTCCTTTTGAACCTCCTGTCCCTCCAGTTCACGGAGGAAGCAGGCTCTGATTCAGTAGTCTTCCCTGAAGAAATGTAAACACACTCTTTAAAGATCTGCTCTGTGCCAAAATGCTAAAATATACCTGTTGTCATTTGCATTTCCCATCATTCATCTTGGTTTCAGTTTCAAATGGGTATCAGAATTCATAGGTGCACATTGCCAGAAAATAGTTCCTTATTCTTCCTCCTTTCTCAGAGTAATACCAGTAAGAAAAAAAAAATGAGAAAGAAAAAAGATAGTTATCTAGGGCAAAACTCATGTATAGAACCCAGGGACTAGATATTTTGACTTTTCAGATTAAAAATACCAGGTGCAAAAATGTAATAATGAGATGCTGAATTCAATTATTGGTAAATTAGAGATAAAAAAAAAAAAAAGAAAAACCAACAAAAAACCAAACAAAAACCTCATAAAAAAAAAAACCAACAACCAAAAGAACTGACACAAAAAACCTCAACCAAACCAAAAAAGTGTTCTGTATTTTAATGGTAAATGGACCATAATAGAAATTAAACCAATTTTCAAATATTGCAAGCTCTCAACAGAAACTCTGATTTTTTTCCTTTTAGTGGTCAGCACTATCAATTACACATAGAAAACAAAACTCAGAAGAGCATTTGAGTTGGAGATTTTTTAAAAAATAATGACTAGATCAGAAAGGTGCCTTGCAATTTTTTTAGCTCTAAATTATTTGTAGTTGGAGATTGTTTTCAGAGGAACACTAGTGTAACATTTACTATTTAACCTCATCTATTACACTCATTCTTTTATTACTATCTGACAAAATACAGCAGAATTCAAAGCAGAAGTTAACAAAATTCCAGAAAGTGATTAAGTTTTGGTTTTGTTTTCTGGAGAATCTATATAAATTAGATGCTGCTTTTGTGCAAACTTCCACCTCATGTAAGTATGAAAGGATGTCTCTACATGTTCAAGGAAGTTAAGGATACCTGAATCACTAATAAAGATGCCAAGAGTACAATCTAAATCTACTAAGTAACTAAAATCTTAAAACCATTATGTGGGGGAAAAAAAGGAGAGAGAGAAAAAAAAGAAAACACTTAAGGCTGATGAAATATCAAGGTTTATTATTCTATTAGACTTTGACAATGAAGTGAAATACACAGACCTCTAACAATGTTATTAAAATAAAATTTCAAAGCTTGATTTTTCAATCATGCAGTCAAAGAAAGGAAGACATTTTTCAGTCATATCCTGTAGAGTATAGGAAAGTTCTCTGTCAAAGCTGTGTAACATTTTGATTAAGTGCTTGATAGATTATAAATATAAGTCAGAGCTAGCAAGACACTGTAATAAATGGATCTTCTAAGAATGACTGGTGATCAATTTCAAATTACAGAAGTTTGTCATATACTCATTTCTTCCCTACATATACTCTCTTTAATGATCCCTTCAATTACATGTGTGTAGTTTTTTCTGTTTGTAGATACTCAATGTAGAAAGACTTACGCATTTATAAATATATGTATACAGACATGTATATATGTGTACATATGTTTGCACATCCATATCTCCTTATATAAGGTTTCAAGTAGTGTCCTATTCCGCAAGCTGGGTTTTTTTTTAAATTAATATTATTTTGCATATCATTAGACTTTAAATCAATGGGAAGACCTGCTTCGAATGGGTTTTGGACAAGCAGATGGGACCCCAAACCCACAGTTGATTATATAAAGAGTCAGTGACAAATACAATGCCACAGAAAGGGAAGTGCGGAGCCGTTCCTGTGGATTACAGTGAGCAACAAAACAGTCTGCTTTTTTGCTGGTGTGCCTCATTTCCACTGCAGCACAACTTTGTAAGATTTCTTCCGAAGGGAAAAATATTTTGGTATGAACTGAGCAGTAGCTGATTCAGTTCTGTGCTCTCAACTTTTGTTACCAGTACTGTTCATTGAAATAATATAATTTATTGATATAATTTAACCTCTCTCCTATGAATTGTTTGAAAGCAACCAGTCTCTTAAGTACTATTGATCTATGCTCTACCCTGATTTTAATGGGCACTCTTATAATACTGTCTCTAGAACCTACTCTATTTGTCCCTAAGTACATTAATCTCAATAATTACAATTATATTCATTATAAAAATACTCCATGTAGTACCTAAAAAAATTTGACTCTTAGCTGGAATTAATTTGTCATTATCTTGTTCTGAACTGGAAGAAACCTACCAGAAAAAGCAGGAAATGACTAGAGAAAGAAGAGAAAATTTCCAAAGGGCTTACTTAACAAAGGAGAGACTGTTTCCAGTGGAAGTTGTACCACACGATATGTTTTAAATGCATACATTCAATGCTATAATAAGTTTACAGTCAATCGTTGGTTTATAGGTCATCGGTCATGAATTATAATCTGAAATTACTTTCTTCTGAATAAGCTCTGAACCTACGCAGGTTTTTCATGTATCAGAATCCTTACAGTTCACTGGGAAAGATTCATTATCAATGCAAGCCTGATAAATCTGGCAAGATGTTAACTTTTATTACTAACATTTGTTTGTTTAGATTACTGTAACTTGCTGTACAGTGTATTTATAATAAGCATTAGACCAGCAATAATAGGAACTTTCCTTTTGAAATGTCACAGATGTGCCATTCCCTTTAATTCTCCAGAAATATGGGAAGTGATGATAGAAAAGGGAGGGTGCTGTTCAAAATATGCAATTTGGTTTTTAGGAGCAATTTTTAAAAAGACCAATTTCCATATATCAACACTTCTCAGTGAGTTCCATGAAACATTTTGATATGATTTACCAAAAACAGTTTTTGCATCAGGAACATTACAGTAGCTAATCTGCATCTGTAAAGAGTGGGAAATGGAATCACATTAGATATAAATGTAATGCAAAAAAGAAAAAAAGTTAATGCAACATTATGGTAGAGAATTTAAATGTACAATAGTGAGGATATTCAAAGTTATGGTTCCCACAGCAACAGTAACTCGGCTTTATTTACATAGTAGCATTATATATGTTTTACTCCTTAAAGGAACACGGATTTATTTTTTTTCAACTATATATGATAACATTTGCACATTAGGAAATATTTGTCTTTGAAATGAAAGTGTGAACCCCAAAGATATACATTTAGTGGAACTGAATATTTCTGAGTGTGGCCAAGGAAATCTCTTTCACACTAAAAGGTGAGAGAAATTTAGTTTGGGAGAAGGGTATTTAAATTACTGTGCAGTAATTTAGTGCAGTTAACTGTTTAATTTATGACCTGTCATGAGATTTGCTAGAAGTACTTGAATATTTCAGCTAGAACTACTTGAATATTTCATATTTAAACATTAAACTTTTTCTCAAATATCAGATGCTTTTAGCCTGACTGGAAACTTTTTAACCTGACTGGAAACTTTTTTACATGTTTTCCATTGAGCTTTTACAGTGGTTGGATCATCCATGGTATAACCTTTCAGCAAAATGGCGAACTGTATTACAAGCTTCAGAAAAGCCTACTAAGCTGGTCTAATGTGGCTGTTTTAAAACTGACAGTTGATGAACACTAATAAGTAAACAAGATGAAAAATAACCAAAAGGCTGTCTGTATTTGGCTGCATGCTTCATGATAATGAAGGGTTTATAGTGATGAAGCAGGAATCTGTTTCTTTCCCTTTCTTTGAATAAAACTTAACTCATTACATAAAAAAAAAGAAAATAGACCAGTATAATCCATCCATCATATGCTGCCATTAGGCTCCTCCCACATGCATCATTAGTCTAATGTGGATCTTGAACCTTCAGATTCCCCCACTGTAGACATCTACCACTCAAGTGACAAGGCAACTGGTAACCTCTCTTTGGGTACAGACCTCTATGGTGACACTTGAAGCATTCTTGGCTAGCAGGTTACATTCAGAAATCCTGAGTTCTCTCTGTAGCTATGGTACAAGGTTACAGTGCAGCAGTTAGTAATAGGATAACCAGAGCTTGTATATTTTATATACCAAGGTTTGAACTATGAGGCATTTTGGTCACAGTTCCACCCCCTGTCTCCCAGTGGGATTTTGCCTTTCGTGCAAAACCCGTCACCCGCCATGATATATGTTAGGGTAGGATTGGTGAGGGCTTCCATGGTGTTAGACATTTAGATGATGGTGCTATGCTTAGAATTAGAACAAAGCCAAGGCACATGTTGGGTCACTGTCCCACTGTCAGTCTTAGTATAATCCCTGGCATCGACCAGGGGATTGTGTATTACAGGATCGTGTATCCAGTCCTAAGGGGGATTTCTGACATACGGGAGGAAAGGTTAAGCCTGTAAAAGTGAACTTTGTCATAGAATCATAGAGTGGTTTGGGTTGGAAGGGACCTTAAAGCTCATCGAGTTCCAACCCCCCTGCCATGGGCAGGGACACCTCCCACTAGACCAGGTTGCTCAAAGCCCCAACCAACCTGGTCTTGAACACTTCCAGGGATGGGGCATCCACAACTTCTCTGGGCAACCTGTTCCAGGGTCTCACCACTCTTACAGTAAAGAATTTCTTCCTAATATCTAATCTAAATCTCCCTTCTTTCAGTTTAAAACCATTACCCCTCGTCCTATTACTACACTCCCTGATAAAGAATCCCTTCCCATCCCTCCTGTAGGCCCCCTTTAGGTACTGGAAGGCTGCTATAAGGTCTCCCTGGAGCCTTCTCTTCTCCAGGCTGAACAACCCCAACTCTCTCAGCCTGTCTTTATAGAAGAGGCACTCCAGCCATCCAGTTATCTCCATTGCCCTCCTCTGGACCCATGATATGTGGTCCATTTTAATTGTCAGCATAGACATCTTCTGCAAGCTCACCTGATGTGTCTGTGCTCAATTAACACACGTAGATTACCAGAGAAGCTTAGGTTTGTGTCTGTGCTATTGAAATGCACATGCTTCTGTGGATGATTCCTGATCCTTGGGCCAAGTAAAGCACAGCACTTTGTGTCCACCCAAACCCTACTCAGATTTTTCTGTGAGATTAATAGTTGGAGTACTTAAAAAGAAGGGCTGGAGACAAATTAAGGATTTTGTAATATTGACTGTCAAGAGGTCCACAGTTTGAACCTGATCCTCACAGTGCTTTAATTAGTGTTTTTGTACATTAGTAAGCCCGGGATGGTCAAAAATGTGGTATCATGAGCCTAGTTACTTGTTGCAAAAGGGATTTTCTTAGGTCCTATGGCCTGTGGATATTGGTGGCTACTACCTGGTAGCTAGTTGGGCTGTGGGGGGGCATCCATCACACTCACATTTGCTGCCCAGACTTCTGGACTGAGGTTATCAACACTTTATTTAACAAGCTGTGCTAAATTAAGCCCTAGGCTTTCCGTGACCTTTGTCACATTGTATTGTTCACATTGTATTGTGAACACAACAATAAGATGACTCTCCTGTCATCAGAGTTGTGTCTGTAAATCTTTACATGCTTATAGACTGCTCTTCTGATAAATAATGTATTAAAAGTTCTTTGAGTGTCCTATACATGCAATGCAACTGACACTCCTGGATTGTTTGTTTATATTCTCATCCCTAAATGTCTTTTTTTCCTTGGTAATAAAACTTTTTTCTTTTTTTTTTTTTTTAAAACAAAGTAAAAAGAAATTAATGCTTCATTAGTCAGCATCCTCCTTAGCAATTTTGTTAGAGAAACCATTCATTTCACATACGGATTAAAAAAGATTTTCACTTAAGTTTCAGTCCTGCAGAATGCAGAGGGAACATTTGGAGGGAGCAATACAGAGAAATTTGCACTGGTAGATCAACTCCATTTAAAAATGGAATTCTGCTGAGAACCCTTCAATACAGTCATTTTGGAGAAAACAGAATGACATTATAAGTGAAAGCCTATGCTTATCTGAGTGTGATAAATTAGAGTCAGATCCAACTACATGGTTCTGTTTCCACAGAATGTTTCCAAATAATTAAATATCATGCACATGATGCCAGAATACCATAGGAATAGTGCTCAAAAATCTACTGAGGTGTAGTGTAAATGAACACATGAATAATTCTGTTAGTTGGTAAGTCATTCTAATAACAGTGAAAGATCATGAAAAATGTAATTCTGAGAAGGATATAATTTCTAAATTAATGTATCATGATATTCCTAACTCACTCATCTTCAGAGCAGACTAAATCCTTGGAAATTCTGAAATTGTAAAGACATGCTGTATTTTAGTCTTTGTCTCCAAAAGATGAAAAAGGTAATTTTTAACTGTTTGGAAAGCAAATTCTCCATGACACTGTATGTATTCTGACCATGTAGCCTGAATGCCAGCACAGGCCCAGAACCCACAGTCTCTCATCTGTGATATTACTCAAACTCTGTTGGAATAGAAGTACTCAAACTTTGCAAAAATCCTCCTTGGTCTGAACATAGGACGTGAGGGAATAAACTCCCTCTCTTTCTCCTAGATCAAAACATTAAAGTGCTCAGAAAGTTATGCACTCTTGCAAAAGAGAAGTATGTAATGAAATTACTTATTTTAATTCTACATTACAGAAAAACATTGAAAACATTATTATGAGGTACTGTGGACTCATTTAAAGCATTATCATATGTATGGCAATATTAAAACATCTAAAATAATTCAGTGAAACTCACACAGCTCATTTCAGAGAAACAAATACACACATTATTCTCTGTTTCCTAATAATTTAATTTATTACCTGTAAGAGACAGCTGTGTATTCCTTCCAGCAAAATAGTGCTTTTAGATTGGGTAAATGAGCTGTGATAGAAAACTATGCTTAATAAGTTTTTAAAAAGCAACCTAATCTGGGGCAGCTGGAGGTTCCAGACATTTCCACATGGATGGCATTTCTCTGTCTTTGAACCTACTGATCAGAAAACCCTGGATAAAAATCCAAGATTTTTCATCTTTTCTTGGTTACAAAAAATGTTGGGTAGGTTTCTGTTTTCCACAGTGCCCTATGAAGGGGAGGTCTTTAATGAGAAATCAGTGTTGCTGAATCTTCTGGCTGTAGTCACTCTACAGAGTCCATAAGGAGAACGAGCAAGCTCTTCCTCCTGAGTATTGATGCAGAGGAGCTGGCTCTGGTCCCTCCTGGTCAAAGGCAGTTTGGAGCAGCAACCTCTCTCCAAAGGGTACTGAGGGAGCCTGCAGAGACCAGAACCCAGACTTATCCGGAGGCAAGTGGAGACCCCAGGAGATGCCACAAGCCAATAGTTGTGGTAGCAGCACCACCACTGTGGCAAGGACTGGAGAGCAAAGGCCAGAGGAAGGCTTTTACTTATTTTCCACTAAAGCCTGCAGCAAAAATGCTACCTGTTGGAGATGATAGGGAGAATGTGTGGGAGAGAAAATTAGAGATTATAAAGAAAATTGGGAAAAGGGAAGTCATGTGAGGAAGACAGACAGGGAGTAAACAAAAGCAAGAAGAATGAGGACAGAGAACAGCATGAGGTTAAAATAACCCCACACCAAAATAGTAAAAGAAAGATGGTATACGTGTACATGTATCAAATTTAGAAGACCAGCTACAGATCAAACTCAGGAATTCAGGGGCAAACTTGACAACCCGGTACAGGAAATTAGCTGAGGGGACCATAAGTCCCCATCCTAGTCTTCACATTTCTAGAGGTTGGAAGCTCTCATCTGCTTCAGTGTTAGGTGTCCCTTCCCTGGGCCCTCATGTAAACCTTAACTTTGGGCACCTGTTGTCCCAGGGATTCCTCAGGACAAGTTCACACCAGGAAAGATCTGGTTGCTTTGTGAATGTTTTCTTTATTTCAAAACATAAGTATTTAACCATAGTCCACTGCTGCATTAACTTGCACTAAGTGCAGCTCATCATCAGAGTCTGCTTTGACTCAGGGAAGACCTCAGGTAGTTCATGATCACTCTAAGTCTGTCAAGTCTGGAAAAGCTTTACTGTACAGGAACTACAGAAACAAACACAGGTTGGGAGCTGTATGGTACAGTAAAGCTGCTGCAATCGGTTCTCCACAGTCACAACAGCATTTCCCTGGCAGTGACACACTCATTATTGTGCTAGCGATATTTAGTGCCATGGTGCATTTGTTAGTGTCTAATCATCAGAATCAGAGATGAGGTGTCAACAAGTATAAACTGGCATAAATCCGAAATTGGTTGACAAAACATAAACAAGTTTTATGGTTATGTTGGTTATTAAACTGTTCCTGGTGAATTTAAATATGCCATAAGACTCCACATAATCAACACTCAAAGAAAGGGTGGGTACTCTTACAGGCCTTGATGACCTTCAAGACAAAACTTTTTGTATACTGTTTTTGATATTCCTAGTCTATCCTGAGCTACTCATCTCTGTTGCTGGACCTTGCATCCTTGCCCTGTCTATAAACTCTTTAACACTTCTGCTGAAGTGAGAACATCAACAAAGTGAACATCGGTATTTCCCCCATCAGTATGGCCAATTCTAAAGCCAAACATTTCCTCAAGTTTCTGTTTAGTGGGTTTTTTTAATGGCAAAAACTGAATGAGAAATCTTACCTTCTAGATGAACCAAGAATCCAATAGTTTTGGACTACACAGCTATTACTAACAGGGAAATTACATGTCTTTGTAATTTGTCTTTGGAGGCCAGGGCAGACAACCCAAATGCTTTTGGTAGATGGGAAGATGTGTTGGGCTTGCATGACATATTATCAAAATCAGCTCATTTTTAACTCCAGGTGGCTTTTAGACTGTATCATTATTTCATGTTTCCCAAATAGAAAATATGCACTTTGGTTTCATTTATTGTACCAAATATCTTGTTTTCTTCATCTTTTGGTATGTTTTTCTATTGCCACAACTGGTGGTAAGCCCCTGCCTGTGACAATTTAGGAATCACAGAATCATAAAATGGTTTGAGTTGGAAGGGACCTTCAGAGGTCATCTAGTCTTGACCCCCTACAATGAATTGGCTCAGCTATACTAAAATGCTTCTAGACCTTTTCATTTTATATTCTCTGTGTTCTTAACTTCCTTTGACTTCCAATATCTTTGTCTTATGTAACTGACTTAAAAATTTTCCTGGCACCTGCTTTGTGTTATTTTGTCATTTTGCAGTTCAATGCTCTGACGTTAGCCATTTCTTATTTTAGATCATTTAGAACACAAAAAAATATTGTGTTACCTTACTAGAAACCCAGCTCTGCACCTGAGCAGTTCGTTACATTGAGGTTCTTGTTTGGGATGGAAGTGGTTAACACACTGCAAGCGCAGGAATGGTGCGTGCCCTGTTGAGTTCAAACTGTCCAAACTCTTGGTGAAAATCTAAAGCCAAGAATATTTTTTTCCTTTCCAGATATTGTTCAGCACTTGCTATTGACAGTCCTTTCCAGATTAGGAAAAATACTCTCTTTTCTTGGTTTCATTCTACTGACCATACAATTAACCTACCTGGATAGTGTTTGGTTTTGATTAATAACTTCTTATTTTATCACAGGGATGCATAATTTTATTTAGTTTCACAGTGTTGGTTGGATTTCCCTTGAAAATATCATTCTGAGTTTTTGAAGTCTTTCCAGAGGGAGGAAGGAGTTGTCTTCACACATGCATTACATTATAGATATTCTTCCTGTGCCCTTTATTTTGGTACAAACTTCTGTGGACCTGCCAGTCTCCTTCAGTTCTGAAGAAGCACTTCGCTTTTATCTATCATTTTCTCTTGTCCTTCCAGAAGGAGTTATTTTTTATAGAGGAAGGCTAAGCATCCACTCCCAAAACAATTTTTAGGCTGTTCTGTTAGTAAAGTATTAATGGATGTGGGAGATCAGTGCATAAATCTAATGCGTCCTGTGCATGTTACAGCTTATCCAGGTTTGGCTTGTTGCAATATTAGAAACTTCAGCCTACACTGGATTTCAAATGGAATAAGTTATATCTTTGACTAGGGACAATGGACCATAATTAACATGAGACTTCTGAATTAGCACAAGTCATTTAAGGGAATAAATGTCTTACTAGTCCTAATATTTTTACAATATGCAACTTTTTACATATAGCCATATTTTTAAACATAGTATGAATAGGAATTATTTCATTAAAAACATAATAACAACAACATTTTTTTCTGCCAAAATCCAAGATTTTTTTTCCTTTTCAGCTATTGTTTAGCACTTGCTGTTGACAGTCCTTTCCAGATTTGAAAAAATACTCTATTTTCTTGGTTTCATTCTACCGACCATACAATTAACCTACTTGGATAGTGTCTTTTTTTGATTAATAACTTCTTATTTTATCACACAGATGAGTAATTGTATTTATATAATGTTAATACAGACCAAAGATAATTAAAACTCTTTCATAATGATCGTGATCCTTCTTATAACAGCACTTCGATTTTAAAAAGTATTTAGATTTTCAAGACTTTTTACAATCCTTAAGAACTCAAATAGAACTTCTTCAAACACAGTGAAAATTAACCAGAAAATAACAATGATAATAGACCAATCTCCTGCTTTGAGTTTTTTACTCCTGGCAGTAGAAAAATTCCATTTTATTTTTTATGTTTGAAGTATTTATTTCAAATCAGGTTTAAGAACTTTTTAAATTGTCACTAGCATAAATTAAGAAAAAAGCCCTTAAACACAATTGTTTTATTTCACTATAAAAGAGCTGTAGAAACAAATTCACAGGTGGTGTCAGGTAACCATATTCTGTGGCATTAAATTTGTAATAATTGACTGTCGGATAGACTGTCTAAATAAAGCATCTATATGTTTTACTTCATTGCATTTCAGTTATGAAGAAGGGTATTTTTTTCCTCCAAATGACTTTGTTGCAGAAGGAAACTCAGTACCTCTTGACTTCTAGCATATAAAATCTCCATCTTTGAAAACTAGTTTTAGAGTAATTCTGGAGGAAGATGTTGTCAGCAGTGGCTCAGTGTTAATGGCAGTCAGTCTGTGGGAAAACTGTATTTTCTTTTGCTTTCCATGAAAAAGAATCAAGACTAGTGGTCAACCAGCTTAATGTATAGATATAAAAATGCCTTCTCTGATAATGTAACATTGATAAATAATCTTGAAAACACATTGTCCAGACCGCATTGCAAGAAACACTCATAAACGATTGTTTTGTCATTAAAGGATCTGTGAAATTTCTCCTAGTTTCAGAATCCGTTATTTCTGTTCCTTTTAAAACGAATTAAGTCATTATTAACAAATTAAAAATATTTTTTTCACTTATGCAGTTGAAGCTGGATCTGCTACTGAGTAGATGAGGCTGATAATACTGCCAGAGGCAGGTCATGGACTCTAAGTGCTGGGAACCAAAAGTGCAAATAGTCAGGAGACAGGCATGGAGTCAAAAGAAGTGGTGATTTAAGGGACTGCATTCTTCTCCCACCCAAATCATAAATCCTGTCTCAATCACTTTTGTTTGGGATCTCACACCAAGGTGGTAGGATTTTAAAATGTGTCTAGTGCTCAGGGCAATCATATTTTTATAAGATTTTTATAAGATCATGTATAAAGTATCATTACAGGCACCTCATACACTGTATCAAGTGTATGTATATTACACTAGAGTGTAATGCATACCTTATATTACTAATAAAAATACTAACTAATATCAAGTAAATATATATTATACTATAGGTCTAACCAAATAAATATGCAGGCTGTGTGCACACGTGGAATTAAAAAGAAAAAAAAAAAGGTAATGATGCAAAGGAACTGCAAAACCTGTAACTTTTGAAGAAATCAGAGGATCAGCATCTGGAAACCCCAAAGAACTGAGTCCTGAAAATAATTTCCTTGAAATTGAATGAGACATATAGGCTAGAAGTCACTTCCAGACTGGCAGGAGATTAAAGTTGGTTAAAGATATTCAAGTTTAAAGCAAGAGAAGCTGGAAAGAAAGTTGAGGAGTGAGATGCTTAGGATGGGGAATAAAGTAATAACACAGAAGTTATGGGGTAACTTTTGAGAAAAACTGATAAGGGAGATCAGGAGGTAACTCTTACAAGCTAAACCTGCAGCATAGAAATCTGTGGATTTCCAGAGAATTTGATGATGGTGGATAAAAACATTGAAAGCAGACAATAAGCCATAAGGACTTCTCACAGAGGTGCTCTGTTACTCTGGGCTCATGCACATACAACCATGAAAGAGGCCAATCAATGTTAGCAGAAGAGAGTGTCATTATTCACACCATGGCTAGAAAGAGAACAAAATGTTGGACCAAGCAGGCCTTTTAGACTTGTAATCAATTAGAGCTGAGGAAACAGTCACCTCAAACCTTGCTAGCCACATCTAAACTGAGCTTGAATTCAAAGCAAAGTTTAAATCTCAGGAAAGGGCATTCACACAGGGGAGACTTACATGACTTCTATTGAAATATCGTTTTACAGCTGACTGCCTTTCCCCAGTTGAGCCTCTTTTCTAATGAACTTCCTTGGGATTCCTTCTTTCCTTGTGTCTTCTTTGAATAACATTAGCAGCTCCAGATCTCTACCAAGTGTGCTAACGATGGTGACCCTACCGCCCCTGCCTGCCTTGCCAACCCTACCCCTGGCTCTTCCACCCCCTCGAGAGCGCCAAAGTGGGACCTCTCATTGTCAGAATGCTCTGCCATTCTGTGAACATTTCCTAAATTTATTCTATTTAACTTATCATGGCTTTGATCACTGAGAACACAGAGAAATGAGGCAAGATGAATATTTTCTTTATAGTGGTAGGAATATTATGCAGTAATTTTCTCCTGTGTGTCAGGAGAGTGTGAGTTTTACTCAAAGAGTTCTTCCTGCAACCAAGTCAGTGATGACCACAAAATCTAAACGAGCATCTCTTCTGCATTTCATCTTTTTTTTTTATGTTTGAAGTAACTGTTTATTTCAGCTTTCAATAAGCTCACTGGGGTTCCTGGTGGCCCATGACTACCTACTTAAATCTGGCATTGTTCTAAGAGGATGAAGAAGTAACCTGTTCACACTTCTAACTTTCAGTTTCCACTGCCCAGCCACCATAAGACTTTGTCTCTGAAGATCCTAAAGACAGAGATTATTCTGAAAAAAGGGGTATTCATCTTGATACAGGAATATCAGTTTGTATAACAAGGAAGAAAGTGGCAAAAGAAGGATGGCATATGATTTTTTTTTTCCTTTTGAGTACCTAGTAGCACATATATTTTTTTGTACCCTTTGTCTCCTCCCCTGAATCCTTCTTGGACATGAGCTTCCACCCCAATATTTATGGTTTGCTACAGCTGTCTTTACACATTATAATGCCCCATATGCAGTTATCTGAAGAACAGTATGAGGGCTCCTTCCCAGGGACCAAGTGTTCTTCATCTTTGGTGCTTGCAGCTCTTATACAGCTTTAGTTTTGAACATAGATGTCCTCAGATACTTTGGAAGGTCTGAGCTGGTACTTCTCTGTTAATCGCATCACTTCTCACAGGCATGGATAATATGCACTGTGTAGCTTACTGTTTCAATTTCTGTGCAGCTTTCTTTCAACTGTTTCTTAAGATAGTTGAAGTCCTCATAAAAACACTCTGACATCAGTGCTGGAGGAATTTATAGTGTCCTATGCCAAGGCAGATTACAGCAGATGAACAGCCTACTCAAGTCATAAATGAGCTTACATGTAATAGAATATATGCAGTAGATCTTGTTAATTGATAAATTTTCATACCGTAGGTGAGAGGATGAAAAAGTATTTTTTTACACAAAATTGTTTGTACTGCTACATTTAATTATTTGAGTCTGTACTCTAGCACCACTGCCTATATGGTGAAAAGGCATTCAACTTCACTACTGATTTTCTTTTTACTATTCTTTACTTAGTAACTCCCTTTTTTTGGGGGGGGGGGGGGTGGGGAGGGGAGAGCTGGTGGCAAGAAAGGCCACTTATCCTGCGGGAGCTTGTTAATGACTCCTAGAAACATGTGCTCTTATTGGGAAAAACTGCTTTACCTATAGTCAATCCTACAGAAATGTGGGGTGAGGTCCCAAGACTGCAATACTTATTTTACATAAAACATCAGGTTGGTCTTTAAATAGCAGTCCCAGAAGCGCAAGGCATTTTATTATCCATTAAGTTACTTAGCATCCACTATATTTTTTTAAAAGTTATTTTCCCCAGAGCAGTTCCTAATAAATGGTATTCCAGCACAGAGGAAAAAGAGCAAAGTATCTACAGCAAATAATCTTCTGCTAAATTCAATCCTTATAATTTAGGAAGTGTAGTAGATAGCAGCAGGAGTGCTGAGAAATCCATATGATATCTCTCTAGATTTAGACTCTTTCCTGGGCCTCTGTACGGGCAATATGGCAGAGGTTCTTTCTCTTCTTTATAAGAAGGGCAAATAGTAATTTATGTTTTTCCCGAATACTTCTGTAGCCAGTGTTCTTCTGTGTTGGTTGATAATGGGCAACTCCAGATGTAGGCATGTATGTGAGGGGGCCAAGTGGTTAGGTACTCCTGGAGAACAGGACAAGGCAGACCAGAGGTACTGCACATGTTTTAGCTGTGCAGAATCCCCATGGAGAAACCTGCAGTAGAAGCTTACTACAAATGAAGGGGTTTGGCACCAGATTATGGACCTTAAAACCAAATGGACATCGTTCTGGTTACTACTGAAAAAAGAGGTGGGTGGAGGGGAGGTTAGTCACATCTCATATGTCTACCAGAAGAAGTTACTTTCCCTGTATGCCATATTTAGCTGAAATGAGCCTTCTGCTTTGACTTGCCAGACTGTATGGGCTGTCTGATAGTCATCCAGGTCAGGTTTCTCAAAAGCGGAGAAATTCAGTTTCACAATATTTGTTCTAAGGCATAGACAAGCTCAAAATTCTTATACTTTCTCTGATGAGGTAATCAATGCAATTAACGTGAAGAATAAAATATGAGAGGTGTTGAATTCTGGAAACTAAGAAAATTAGTTGTAACAGAGAGAAGGAAGCCTGAGCTCTACAAAATGAATTAAGTCAGGAGAAAATAAAAGCTTCTTCCAAAAGGAGAAGCTGGAACTTATGAAAACTGCATGTTCAGGGACAGGTTATGGCCTTGAAGTTAATATCATCCATGACAGCATCTGGACAGCATTTTTTTTCAGTTTTCTGAATAACTATTATCACTTTCTTAACCCTGTTGACTTTCTGTCATCCAGCTCACCAGTATGCCTAAATTTGCTTTAGTCATTAAAAGTGATAATATATTACAACAGATGCAGAGATACTGTGCCTGAAGGCATCCTCCAAATTACATGAAGTGCAGAGATAAAGTTGCATACTCCCACAATATTGATTAATTTTCTGGGGTTTGTCGTTGTTATTGTTAAAAATTATTATTTCTTCAGCAAAATTGCCAAATATGAAAAAGGGGTTCTGCTTCACTGTCCTGTTGTGAGTAATAATGCCTGTGTCATCTTATTCAGATTTAGTTGTGCAGTGTGCTAAGGGGAAGTTCTCTGAGAACAGACATTGTAATACTGGAGGGAGACTCCGTGGTAACTCTTACCTTAGGCAGATAAGAGCTTCTCTGGAGACTGTTCAGGACTTGAGGGACAAAAGGGATTTATAGAAAGGTATTAACAAAGGTTCATGGTAGCTGAAGTATGCAGCTGGGCATGCTACTCTGACTGATGATATCCCTTTAAATTTTCTTATTCCCCTGTTCTCTCTAACTGGCTGATGCACAAAGGTCAGTGCATCTCTCTCCCTTTAGACTGCTACAAAGTCTAGCAAGAGATGTCTTAAAAATCCCTCCAAATATGATGGAGATGGGTTTTGGTCAGTTAGCTAGCCACTTATTTCAGCTCTCTGGAAAACTGTGGCAGGAGTCAGAAGAAGCAAGGGTCCATCTCTAAATTAGAGAAGAAACTAGGTAGAAGGAATGATCTAAATGTTGGTCTGCCTACCCATGTAATGATGGCTAAAACTCAGAGATATGTAACCCTCCCCAAAGATCATGTCTTAAAACCTCTGGTGGTGAGACTGGAAAGCAGGTATGTGACTGCACTGTTACTGCTCAGTCAGCAGATTTCAGTCTAACCTCATTTAAAATCTGTTCTTTTTAAGCTTTGTGGACTGCAGCATGGCTCTCTTATCGAGTCACTACTCCATAATGAGAATATTAGTCTGTTTGCCCCAATGTGAGTGATCATCTGTTTGTTGGTTTTGGTTTTTGTTGTTTGCTTTGTTTTGTTTTGTTTTTTTGTTTTGTTTTGTTTTTGTTGTTTTTTTAAAAAAAGAAAGAAAACAAAGCACTGCAGCAACTACCCTAAATGCTCTCAGCGAAGCAGAGCTGTGGTGCCTACCATGACATGGAAGCTTTTGTCCTCCTTATTTTTGAAACACTTTGATTTTGAGGTTGAAATGACTCAATTCAGCAGAGTCCACTTCCTTTCAGGTTAATTTCTTTATGATGCTACAAGAGGAATAACTTCCAGCTTCCAGCCACCCACAGAAGGTACAGTGTAGTGCATCTGGTTTATGTGCTTTGTGTACACAGCGGCTGCTGATTATATATTATTCACCAACATACTAAGTACAAAGGCAGATAGTTGCCATATTTGATAGGTTAATTTTAAAGGGGTTTTGTTAGCAAACAAATCTCAGAAATAACGCAGAAAAATGCCCAAGTTTGGTAGCAGCCTCTCCCCCTCTGCCTGGGAGGAGCTGCTTGCCTCTTCAGCAAGAATTCAAATGAATTGAAAATTCCTTTAGAACTGACAGCCCAAGTGTAAGAATGATAAACGGCTTTGGCCTTGATAATTTTTATTAAGCACTAAATGTCACATTTAACCTGCATTACTGAAAGCAATTACCCATGTATCAACAGTCAAGCAGTGCAGAGCTAGATGCCTGAAGCAGCAGCATTATGCTCCATCTGGGAATAAGGATTTTCAATTAGAAGGCAAATAGCTGGAGAGGGGATCAAGTCCTCCAGTGGCTCCCAAAGGAGGTCTATGAGAAGCAAAGTCTTCATATCCAAGTAATCGCAGGCAATGTCAACAGAGCATTCCAAACCATCTGCTGCCAGAGTAGCGTTTACTTTATCAAATCTCAATATTTACAGAACACTGATCAGCTCGTGGGACCAGGATGGCTCACTGCCAGGGTGTTCTGGGAAATTCATTTTAAGGTGTGTTTCAGTAGGCTAATTAATTTACAAGCACCTGTTTCATCACTGGGAGCTGTTAGCACACCAGATGAGCTGCAGCAGGGGAAGGGGACTTTTTATCCCAGCTAAATTGATTTCAATTGATTTTCATTTACTGATGGCACAGTTGTAGTTTAATATGAGCATGGCCTAAAGTCTTTTTTTTTATTAATGCGTAAGACAGTTTAGATAGTTTATAATTCACAAATATACTTTGGCTCTAGGAGGCCTATGAGATTTTTTAAGTTAAATACAGCACACACCTTCCTACGGCAAGGTATATTGTACACATCCTATTCCACTTTGGTGAATTGTTTTTTTTTTTCAATTCTGTTGTTTAAAAGAAAAAAAAATACAGCTTTTTCTGTTAGAAGATGGGCCTCATTCTGTTGAACTCGGTCATTCAGAAAGTCTCAGTAAAGGAAACATCATGCTGTAAACCTCTCTGTACCAAGCACCAGGAATCATGCCACCTAACCTCAAACTGCTCTGTCATGCTAGGCATTGAGGTTCCTCTGCTCTGTCTCAGTTTTCTCCATCAATTAAGGGACTATAATAACTTCTTACACTACTACTTCACACCAGGGAGCCAATTCAGGATTAATTAGTTCATGTTTGACTGTCATTTTGGAAATAGAAAGTTCAGGATACTTCTAGTTAAGATGTGACAAGTGGCACAGAGGTGTGATTTGTAAAGCCAAATTAATCATTTTTGTTTCATTAGTATGGTGTTTGGAATTAGGGCTTTTTCCCTGGCTAGCTTCAGAGCTTCCGCAGTCTCTGTGCGCTACCCCAGTAATGGCCAAGAGCTACGTTATGTAGAAGAAGTCTTCAAAGCAAGCTAGACTTTTGAACATAGAATATTTTCACAACAAACTACTCAGACCTGAGTGATGACCAAGAAAGAATTGCAAACATTATTTTGCTAAAATTTTAGAGTGATAGGTTTGAGAAACTAAATCAGAGAGTGAGTTGAGAAGAACTTGTGTTAACACAACAGGATAAGATTTAAGAGGCTTGGAAAGTCCTGGGACTCTTAGACTGCCTGTGAGGCTTTAACCAGATCGTTGTGTCCTTGAATTCTCACTCTGTAAAATGAGGTTAATATTCGATGTCTCACCTGCCTTGTTTAGCTTCTTTAAACTGGGTTTAGGGTGACTGTGTTTTGCCATGTGCTATTACAGCAATTTTCACCTTACTGCTCCAGTATTGGTTGGTTCCTCTTGACACTGCAGTAATAGAAAAAGGGAATAATGATAATTTTGTTATAGTAATGTCAAGATAACCTAACCCATATTGACTTCCTCTTGACACTCCTGTAAGTACAATTATTGTCCTTTTGAATTACTGGTCTAGATATTCTTTATGCTATGGATGTATGGTGCCTATATGAGACAGAGGGAAGATCTCTTAAAGAAGGCAATTTAAATTAGCAGGAGAAAGCATAAATAGCTCAGGCAGGTGGAAGCTCAGCTTAAATAGGCTTAGACCAGAGATAAAGAATGTGGTTTTTTTCATTGTGATAATTATCTACTAGTGAAAGGTTTATGGAGATTTAGTAGATTGTAAGTCTTTAGATCAAAACTGGGTATCTTGCATATCTTTACTTGGGCCAAACAATGAAAGCCCTGATGAAGAAATCATATGGCCTGCTGTGTGCTGAATAGAACAAGCATACCAGTTTTCAGTTTGCTTTTAACTTCAGGTCTGTGGTTCCCTGGTAAATTTGGAGCTACTTCTCCAGGGAACAACAACAAAAAAATTTTAAAAATAATCTCATATTATCTTAGGTAACAACCTACACATGTGAAGGAGTTGAGTCAGTCTCTGCTAAATGTTTTTTGAAGGTCCATGAATGGGAAAAAAGTTTGGAACTACTGGTCTGGTGAATTAATGGTGATTTTTTGCTTTAAAATTCATTTGACAGTTTTGTGTTTCATCCCTTGTAAAGAGGTAGAAAGAGCTGGGGTCTTCCTTGTGCCCTTCTGGTTAGAGTGTCCTCTGAGGGGTGCCTTGGGACTGCAGCACCCCCGGATTGTCCATGGCATTTCACAGGGTGATCTTGTCCTTGGCACAGGCACATTCCTGCTGTGTCAGGAATTGCACCAAGGACCTTACAGGATAATTGGGATACAGTAGAGTCTTGTTTTCCACTGAGGGATTGCAGGATTGCCACAGCTATTTAGCATATCACGGAATCACGGAATTGTCAGAGTTGGAAGGGACCCCTAGAGATCATCTAGTCCAACTCCTCTGCAGGATTGCCTAGAGCACATTATTCAGGACTGCATCCAGGCGGGTCTTGAAGATCTCCAGAGAAGGGGACTCCACAACCTCCCTGAGCAGCCTGTTCCAGTGCTCTGTCACCCTCACCACAAAGAAGTTTTTTCTCATATTTGAATGGTATTCCTCCCTAAGAATATGCAACACTGTTGCACTGTTGCACTAGAATATTAATTTTTATTTAGGAGTATGTAACTATATCTTGTGGTCATGAAAGTTTTCTTTCAGTGTAAAATGGTTTTGTTCATTTTAAATTTGCTCCTTCTGTGGTCCGGGTCTGACACACTTCATGTCTTTGGGTTCAGTTTGACAGGAGAGAGCTTATTTCCAGCCTTTGTATTTGTTATCCATTGGCTGGAGGGGTTTTTCTAAAAGCATGATTTAAACATGAAGACTTTATAAGTTAGCCTGTTTATATATTGATGCTGGGGGGAAATAAAGGTTTGGAAACACTTGCAGAAGGAGGAAAAACTTTCTATGAGTATCTACAACTTTCAACATGATGATTATCCCAAAGTCATGATCTCATTCAGTTTCTAATATTAAAAACAGTGTGTTAACATTTATTTGTCTCTTATTTTCATGTGTAGAGAAATGGGTGGGGAAGGGATTTTGCTGGGGTTTCTTTGTGGTGTGGTCTGGATTTTTTCTGCGAGACACATGCCATTGTTTTTCTCATCTCAAAGGCTGTTTGACCACGGTAATATCTGTGTCTGAGGGGTTGACTTCATACAGAAAATGAAGAAAATTTAATAATGTCACAAGGCTTGGAGAGGGGTCTTTAATTTGTTCAGTATCTGAGATAAAGGTAGTTGAGCATGATCATAAATTTGTTGCTTATAGTGTATTGTCAAAGTGCTTGGATTGATGCAAAAGAGAAAATGTGGCATCTCTCGCTTCAAGGAACAACCCTAGTCCAATTTTTAAAAATTTGTCCACATTCTATTTCTAATTTTCAGAGGACACATTCATCAAAAATTTCAACATTTCAAGGAGGAAAAAGAAATTGTTTAAAAATGGGAAAGCTGTAGCTTCTCAAGACAGGTGGAATTTGCTTTGCCTTCTCAAATCAGAAAAAGTATCTTTGAAGAACTAAGAGAACATATAAACATATTAAAAAGCTGGCCTGCAGGTCTAAGTAAATGGCAGTGGTTATTATAAAGTCACTGTTGTGTATACTTAAGAGGGTCTTTTCCTTTCCAAATTCTTCCCAATTTAGTGAAAAATAATTATTTATTTCATAAATAGAGGGTGCAGTGAATAGCATGGTTAGCTTAGCCTGAGGTGATAAAAATGGCAGCAACTCAGATGGTAGGGTGATAGGTAGACACTGTTAGCGCCCCCTTAGAAGTGATGCAACTACATAGCAGAAGATAGACTGAAAATCCCATTTATTCCCTCAAAACCCTGACAGTACCCTGTCACTACAGTCAGGGGTTTGTGCCAGGTATTTTTGACAAGCTTACTAACCTGATGATTCTCCTGCACTGTCAGTTGTGGCGCTTTATTGCTAGTTTACTTGCAGCGGGACAAGTGGTTTATTTGCTAATGAAACTCAATAAATCTTTACAATGTTGCAGTTTGAGCACAGCTGATTAGCAGCTGCAGGAACAAAGTTCTGTATTTGCTCAGTGTTGCTGTTTATTGTGGTGGAGGTTTGTTCCTGGTAATGAAGAAAATACATACCTACTCATTAAGTCCTGGACTTAGTGTGACCATCGAGTTGTTCCACAGAAGCCACCAAAAAGCTTTAATTACTACATATAGTAGACTGGCTTCATTCTCCTCTGTGACCTAGGGGTGAAAGGATCTATATTTAACTTTTAACAGGGTCTGTAATCTATTCGCTCCCCAGCCCCGTGGTTTGCTTTATCATTCTACTTCAGCACTCTCTCACAGCCTGGCTTCCACAATGCTCTCACAAGGGTGATTCAGCATACTGTAATTTTATTGCTGGTAGTTCTGTTTTCTTTAATGGGATTTGTTTTACTTTGCAATATTACTTTAAGCTCTGATCTGTTGTAGGATAAAGATGTTATTATGACAGTGTTAGCTCCTCTGTAAATTACAGTGCCTTGAGGATTGCATTTTGAGACTTTGAGTAAACACTTTACAGAGCTAATAACACAGATACCATATGTAAAGCTTGAAAAATATTTAAATAGGGCACATTTGAAGGAATAAAACAATCAAAAGGCTTTTTGGGGAATAATGAAGATTACACTGAATTGTTTAAACTCAATGTACAGCTTTTAAAATATAACCCATATATCATCCATTTTCCCTCTTCTTCTTGCTTAGCTACAATTTTTTTGAACTATTGGAATATGTTTTCAGCAGAATTCCTTTACAGTAATTGACGAGATCTCTGAGATAATGTCTTTGGAACAACAACCTTTCATTTAATGTAACAATCATTAGTCATTTTTGTTAACAGTCTTGACTAGAAGAAAAACAGTTGTTACAAAAATGAAAAGCTAGCTGCTTAGACAGAAATGCGTCACTTTCTGTGATGGCAGTAACGTTGCTTGGATGTTTTGGTTGGCTCCAAGCGGGTTTTTTTTAATCCCTTTGCAAGCAAAATAGCTGCAAGACTCCAGTTGGTAGTTTGAGTCACAGAGGAACTGCAGCCATCAAGGTCTACTACTAATGTAATATTTTCAGTATAATTCAGTATATTTCCTCTCCTCTCCTTTCCTCTCCTTTCCTTTCCCTTTCCTTTCCTTTCCCTTTCCCTCTTCCCCTCTCCTCTGCCATTAAACTCTGATTATAGTATTTGATTCCATTGAATTCCTTGGATTTATATGTGTGCGAGTAAAGTAAGGGGTTTTTTTCCACTTTTGTGTGCTGTGCAGCTCTATTAAACTATCCCCTGGTTTATTCAAAGAAGGTCGTATAGCAAGTCCGTGTCATTCTGTTTATTGCCAGATGTCTTAGGAAATGATGGCAGGTGTTATGGGATATAAAACAAAAACACGGTGGTCCTGCTGCTTTGTTTTCTTCATAATCCTGGTTCTGGTGGTGATATTTTTCCACCTAATTGGGGTTTTTGTTGTTGGGTTTATTGGTTTGTTTGGTTGTTGGTGTGGAAGGTTTTTTGGGGGGGGCGTTATTGATGGATTTCATATTTCCCTTCAGTTTTTCTGATTTAAAATAAAGCTCCATTTCTCTAGTTAATCTGTAGAGCCAACATTTCCATTTCTTCAATACAAGTTCTGATCTGGGATTAAACATGCAGCAGTTCTGTGGTCATGGCTCTTAATGAGCAAAAATCACCTAGATAACTTGAAGTTAATTTTCCTGAGGAGTTAATTCTGAAGTTAATGGTCTTACTCGTTTGAGTAAGTGCCGCTCTCTCCAGGTGCCGGCAGCAGGAGGTCCTGGTACTGAAGCTCTAAAGAAAAGTCACCCAGCCGTCGGTGACAAATCACTTGCACATCATTTTGGTGACCCTGTCTGAGCATTATCAGTTAAATCCACCTCCCCACATCTCTCTCTTCCTTCTCTTTGCTCCCAAACCCATTTCTTGCTGTCAAGGAATCTGAAGACTTGGAGCTAGGGCGTGAATCATCAGAAAATGGCACGTACTGCGTTACTGTCCTTCTCCAGTGTGAGGCTGAATGACTCTGTGGTTTCCTATATAAAAAGTGTCTTTTGTGAGATTGCCTCTTTGTTTAAACAAAAAGGGAGAGAGGGAGAGAATGAAATATACTATGGAATACTCAAGCAGATGCTTGGCATTATATTAACACATGTATTATGGCGTATCATGTAATGGTACACTGTGGGGAATAGTAATGAATAGTTTGGAGCACAATAATGTGCATTGTTGATGTTTGTTAAAATAAAGATATTCAATTTATAATAAAAGGGATTAAAAGCTTAATTCATGACTATGTTAATATTTGTCTGCAAGTACACAGATAAATGGTAACGTACCTTATCACATTAAACACCTGCACGTACAAGTTCCTCTGCTGAGATCTCCATGGGATTGTATGTTTTACAGAGCTTAAACTTTCATTTCCCAAAATAATGATATCATTCATTTACAGATATAGATAGGCTCTTCTTACTCAAACTCTATCCTGAAATGAGAATTGTTACTTCAACTACAAAAATGTGGGATTAATTACCACAGTGATTGCCTGCTGCATCATCTGATGGTATTTGTATATAGAATTTATATATTTTGCAACAATCTGATTGCCTGACAGAAGTGAATTAAGATTTTCTAAAATACACTGCTGTTAAAGGTAAATGATACCTCCAGCACAGATGTGATGAGCCAGGCGGTGGTGGCAAACAGATCTCATCTTAACACAGATCTCCCAGTGTCTTCCCCTTATTTCCCACATGCCATCTTCTGCGAGCAACAGAAAAGAATGTGCGTTTGTGAAGAAAATGCATAATTAAGGAGGGTGATTGATGTCTGAACCATTTCATTGTTTAGCTCTGCTGTGCAAGTGTTTACAGGCATACTGGATGCCTCTGCAGTCTCAGTGTCTGCACTTGGAAGCATCCAAAGGACAAAATGTCAGCAGAAGCACCCACCATATTCCCCACCATGAGAAACATCATCCAAAATAAAATGGCGATAATTCAGACTCTCTATGCTTGCCAGCTTTGCTAAAAGTAGGATCAGAAGAGGCAAATGGTGCTGTGAAGGCCAGGCTAGAAGTGACACAGAACTGTCCTGAGCAAAGTCATCAAATTGGGCTCTTGGAAGGATTTGGCTGCATGAAGACAGTTGAAAGAAATCCTGTGGACACCAAACAGGGACTTCTTTCCAGTGTGGGGAAAATATTTCTGGAAAACAGAAGAGGTAGCCAGAGATCAAACATGGCTGGATATTTCCAGCTAAATGCTGTGTGAAAGTCTGAGAGAGCTCATTTAAAAATAGTATTTCAGGACAATATTTTTTTTTAAAAAAACAGAAGTTTTCCTCGTATTCTTTAGATGAAACCAGTACATCATGTAAGCACCAAACACAGTCGTAGCTGTTTATGAAATAAGCATTTTGTTCATAGCTTTGGTGTGAAAGCCATTTTGCAGGACCACCCAGGTTTAAGGCTGCATCACATAGTCAAAATATCCTGTGTAACAAATGCACAGTAAACCTGCTTAAAACTCTTGACTGCTATTTTGTCCTCTGCTCAAGCACATGGTTTCAAATCCTCTCTTGAGTGTCTCATGTTGGTTCTACAGAACCACGTCCTCACTCCCACCCTTTTCTTCCCCACACACACTTTTTTGAGCTTGCCCTGCCAGGCATATTATTTAACGCATATTTTATTGACTAACAGTTTAATAGCAAAGTGCAATTTATTAATCAACTATCCCTTTTAGTACCTCTTTCTTTTTTTTTATTCTGCATCTACATTCTCAAGAAAAGGAATATTTTGTGTTTTAAAGTTTATTTTTAGCATGCAGCTTGATTGTTTGATGCTGCAGCGTGATGGAGAGTTTATGACCCTCTTGGCTGTGTCAGATGCAGTTGTCTCGTATATGGCTATGGAGTTATACTCAACGTTGTGCAGTGAAAATTAAGCTTCTCTGAGAGTGTGTGCATGTGTGTGCGTGGCTTGTGTGAAGGTGTCACCACCTTATGAAACAGAAGAAGCAGGGAGTCTCTCATTTGAACATCATCTTGTACCTTCTAAAATGGCTGTTCATAAAACATTTCTAAGGAACACGTTGGAAGAGTATAAATGCACATGCTGGGAGACATTTTGCGTACCCCAGGGTGTGTGAGACACCCACCTTGGGCTGGCAGATGCCAGCTGGAGCCAGTGGGAGGCTTTGCCTGTCTGGAAAAGTGGCAGGAATCTGGGACTGAGAAATCTGAGGGTTTAGAGTCATGCCAGTCACCTGTATTCCAATAACTGCCTCCCACCTTTGGCATCCACCCATTAAATGGAGGAGTTAAAGAGTAATTTAATTTAATTAAACCTGCATTCCTACAAGTAGTGCAGCTAATGAAGCTCGTTTTTCTACAGATTTGTCCCCTGCCTGTCCCCTGCAGGCCACAGTTGTGGTCCTCCCCATCCGCCCTCACTTCTGACTCAGAGATGGGTTAGTAAGAAGTCCCCCAGCGCTGACACTCTCTGTATCAGATTTGAAAGTTGGTTGTCATTTACCAGAGGGTTAGAAGGAACTGGGGAGGACAAGCAGGTACAGCCACAAAAGCAGGAAAGACAAAACCTAAAGACTAACCTGGTCCAACACGTCCTCCTGTCCTGGCTAGTCATAATTCTTAATCTCTTTATTTTTTATCTGTCTCACAGAACAGAACATTTATGTGTACTATAAGAAGAAATGTTCTTGTTAGGCCTCCATTTTGTATCTTAGATACATTTCAGCAAAACATATTGAGCTTTAATTTTTCGCATTCCCTCTCCAGTTCATGTTCCTCTCAACATTCATTCTTCTGCCTGTGCCTAGTTTTTAGAGACCTGCTCCCGACACCATTCTCAGTGGGACAATGCATTTAGGATCCTGAGTAAACCAGAAAATTGCTGAGTAACTAAGAAACAAAGACATTAATAAGTCTAAATGAAGCTCTGAGTCTTGCTCCTGCTACCTGTTTTTTTCACAGGCATGGATCTATTTGTAGATCCGGACATTAAAAAGTGCCCGTCACCCAAGAACTAATATACCACAAATAGACTGAAATGTGTTATTTCAGCACTGGCTCTTTAGACAAGGTGATAGGACCCTCACACTTCCCTGCACAGAGCAGCTGGCACAAAGCCAACTGCAACTGGGAAGCTGGGAAAAAGTTTGCTCTGTACACTTTTAGGGGATCTATGTGCCTCAGAGCTGGCGGGCAGAAGGGCAAGACAACACAAAAACTGGCAGGGTGTGGAGGATGCTGTATCACCTTTAAAAAAAAGAGAGGTGTATTCGGGCTTCCTCTGGCCTCTGAGGGTCTTGGCTGCTGGTGGCTCCCTCCAAGGGGTTCTCAGCACCAGCAAAGCAATGTATCATGTCAAACAGTAATTTGGGATGATAAAACAAAATCAGCTAGAGACAACATCATGGCAGGACAAGATTTTCCCTAAACTATGATGCCGAAAGTTATGAAGGCTATGAAGAACATCTTTGATCTGCTGGCTCCTGCATGCATGCTCCAAGCATGCAGGTACCCTATTAATACAAAAGTCTTTTGTCTAACTAGGGAAACACTACTGAAAACACTTGATTTAAACACATGAGTATCTATCTCTGTTTCTTATGTATTTGAGAGATGAGACTAACAAAAATACCCTTGTTAAATATTAAGCACCCTTACTACTCTACATGTATGTTAAATAAGAGTTGATGGTTTTCCCAATGGCTATATTTTCATAGGGAAACCTTTTTTCATATCACTGTTCTGCAGAAATAAAATTGTGCACATTTATTTTTGTTTTTAGTTTACTTTCTCTTTGTCTTTTAAAAATATTTATTTTACCAAATTCTGATTCGAAACCTTTGAGTAGAATGTCTCTTATTTATATGTGATAAATTGGGGGAATGAAAGTGGAGACATTTTCAAATCATATTGTTGTATTAAAAAATTATATATGTTTCTGGGTGGCATCATTTAAAAAAACTCTTCAAAAACTCCTTATTCATACTAGCATTTTAGATCTTTCCCTGAATGTATATTTTTAAAGATAACTACGGTATGTTTGGAGGAAGATCAGTTTCTTTTTTTCCCCCCTCTTATTTCTGCAGAATGACTTTCTTTTTAAACACTGGGACTTTTGTTATGTTAATCAGTCAGGGAACATTTCCAATTCAATTTTACCTGAGCGCTGGTCAGCTAGAGTTTCCTTTGTTTGATGTCCCTTGAGCCTTCCCTTGTCTTTTAAACTGTAATTTAGTTGGAGCTGCTGTCAATTTACTCCGTCCATTACATTTACAGTGATATTCCAGACATTGTCTTCTATTCAGTCCCAGAGAAGTTCCTCGACCTAAACAAAATGTGCAGGAAAAATCCTATAGAAACTGGGAAGTACAAGTGCAGAACTCCTGTTCACCTATGTGCAATGCATGCATGCAAATAAAATTCTTGTTACCTACCACAATGATTGTTATTTTGTTTTTAATCTAACGGATCCTTACACTCAAGAGAGCTACCAAATGGTAATTAATTAGGATTTTCAATGAAGTGGACATGTCCCATACAACCAGGCAGCCAGCTTGCTCTCTGCTCTGCCATGTCTTTGTAGTAATGAGATTTTAAACCCTGCTACTTTTTAACTCCACAGAACAGCCCTTAACATTGAGGTGGATTTTTTTATCACAATTACCAGCTGTCATGGAGTTCAACAAATAGAGCAATTTTCTTGCCCTTAGTCCATATCAGCAAGTTCCTACGGCTTCAGTGCGCCAGGTGGGAAATTGTTGCTTTGAGCAGTTGCTTTCTGTGGGACAGGAAGGGAAAAGCCCTAGAAAAAGGGTGTTAGAGCTGATTTTAACCATTCAGCTGCCTTGACTGAGGGTGATGCCAATGTCTGTGGCAGCAGAAGGGGCAAGTATTGCCTACACAAGCTTCCACGTGTGCCTCTGAAAGCTTTTACCTAGGACTGGAGAGCTTGAAGGTAAAACACTGAAACATTATGCTCTTTCTTGTATCTCCCAAAAAGAAAACAAAAAAGGTGCAATTAAATGACAAATGTCAGACAGCAAAACTTCCAGCCCATGGAAGAAAAGAGAGTAAGGACTTTGAAAAGCTTGAAAGAGATAGAAACAGGTGGAAGTGTGGCATACGTGTCCCTCTGTGGTTCTACAGGCACTATGAAGAGGCTGAACTGTCTTTTGTACAAAGCTCCTCAGCCTGGCTGGGGTAGCTTTCAGAGCAGCCTGCTGTGCTAGCATTTAGTTCCCAGGCCTTGGCTGGGGGGCAGATGCTGTATTGGAAGCTGGATATTTTGGGGCAGAGTCCCAACAGTCCTGAGGTCTGGGGTACACTTTGTGCCAGGAGCTAAACCCCACTCCGCCAGCAGAGTGCTCTGGGAAGCTCTTGCAATGGTGTGACCTGGAGGTTTCTGTCCTTCTGAGGCCAGTCCATTCGAGGGAGGATTGATCCATCCCCGAAAGGCTACAGGTCCACATTCACTGAGAACAGGAGTCTGCCATTTCAAACAAAAGCCACCTGGCCTGATTCTGCAATGCCTGGTCAGCTGCAATTCCTCCTATGCTGAATTTGGTTCTAAAGATACAGTAGACTTGGCTTCCTCATGTACAGAATAGGCCGGAGGCTCCATTTATCCACATATCTCCTGAACAAAAAGAGATGAGGTAGTTTCAGAAATGGCTTAATATTTTGGGATATTCTGTTCAGAGTATCTGCTTTTCCCATCTAATTTTATACGTACACCTGTAGCCAGCTTTTCCCCTTGAGGATGGGCTTTGGGGATGTCTCTAGGACAGTCATATAATGAAGCTGTCAATTTATTCATTTGCCACTAGTGCAAAGCTTAAAAATGGGAAGTGATCAATAGATAATGATGGAACGCATGGAGGAGCAGGAGCTGCCCGCCCTCTGCCAACAAGCTTGACAAGGTTAGTGCTGTGGCAGTACACAGAGACTTGTACAGCTCTAACCTTCATCAGAATTGCTTGTTGTAATTATCACGGGTCTTCCCCAGCATTTACCTTCCATCACTCACTCAGCACAAACAGTTCTCAGATTGTTTTTCCATTATAAATTGTATTTGCTACCCAGATTTTAAAAGGGATGAGTTATGGATTTCTTTTTCTGTCCTGTTGAGTTGGTTGTGTTTTCCCTTTTAATTATGCGGGGAGATGGTCTGTGTGCTTGGTTTAATTGCATTCAGTCTCACCGACTGATATACTGATGTTCTGTACATGCTGCATATTTGAGCCACGTGTATGGATTTGCATATCACTCTATGTACAATCAATGAACCGTGTTTTAAAAGCCACTACAGAAGGAGAGATCAGTTTGTGCGGACTGTGATTCTCTACGTAGGACAGCTAATGTATCGCAATGCCGAAGCTGAGCAGTAGGTCTCAGGGAGACCCTTTGGCCAAGATGACCTGGGAGGTTCCCAGCACCCACAGTGCTTGCTGCAGGGAGTCTGTCTGCAAGCTCAGGCAATCATTCATCCACCTGTGGTGCGACTGGGACGGCTTCTGCAACCAGGACACCCAAAAGCATAATCAGGCCTAAACTTAGTTAATGGGAATTTTGTGATTGACTTTGGCTGAGCCAGGGTTTAGCTGTTATTTTCAAGGGAAGCTGATTCTGGTGTTGTCTGATACTTACTGTTTGAGGCCGGCTTTGGTTATTGCCTGTGCTTAATGTAGCCTTGAAAATTGCTTATTTTCTGATGGCTGTGTTAAACAATACAGGCTAGTTAGTTACAAGGGACAGTTACTTGTATGTGAAAAGTAATTGGTTCCACACCAAAGAAATGATTTATTTCTATTCCACCATTTATCTGGGCTGCAAAGTATAGTAATTATTCTATTCCCTCACAGCATAGTTTGTGATATAAATACATGTTGGATATATGTGTTTTTTAACAAAACAATGTAAATGTATTTTGTCTTGTCTGTTGCTTACAAAAACATCAAGAAGGTTGGGGTTTTTTATCTTTCAAAGCTGACAGTTCCAGCAAAATTTATGTAGCAAGGAAAAAACTGCTACAAAATGCCCAGTTAGAACAAGAAGAATTATAATTTAACCAGCTTACAGTTATATCTTAAATAATACTCATTTTTAAGCTAGGTGAACTGAGAAATATTATGCATGCTGCTTGTGTAACAAACTTTAAGTAAAGGGAAAGGACATGCTGCAAGGGCCTTGAGTGCTGTGTACTATGTAGCATGCCTGCAAAGCAAGTTATGTGAATTATGGGTTATATTGATTGGGTGGCCTATTCAGAAAAATCAGAGGAAAAAAATCAAGTTTTAGGTTAGTACAGAAGGAGGATCTGTTAGACTTTCTGGTGGAAGAGGAAAGTTATCTCTGGTGAAACAAACATTTTACTGCACCTTGCTGATTTTGGCAAGATGTCTTTTTTTTTCGCCTTTTAAAAGCAATTCAAGCTAGATTTCATAATGAAGATTATAAAAAAAAAAGAATCTGTTGAGATTAATTTTCTCTCCATTGTTATGTTTGAAGTTGTTTGTTGAATTTGACCCAAACTAATGGTAAAGTCTCTGTTTCAGCAATGACATCATTTCTCTGACAAGTTCTGCTCAGGTCTCCTTGTAACTAAGTCAATGACCTTCTGTACCAGACTTCCCTGGTCACCCACTGGGATCATAAGCTGGGATGAGGCAGCTACAGCAGCACTGGAGAAGTAGGGGACAGGCTGTGGTGTATGATGGTGATCAAGCCACTCCTGGTAAATGCCAGGCGCTGATGGCTGCTCATGGAGACTATTCATTGACTTTGCCCTTGTGTTCCTCTTGTCCTCTTCTACAGCTGCTTTTTTATCCTGCCAGCAGTCCTTTCTTTATCATTTGTATAATTAACATATTTTAATTAGGATTATTTCTCTCCTTCTAGCCTTGCTGAGTTGCTATTTTCCCAATATTGCTTTTTCTAGCACTCCTTCTAGCCTTCATCTCTGTACTCCTGTCACTGCCAGCAATGAAGCAACGCTGGATTTAACTGGAGTGATGTGTCTTGGTGCGTCCCAGAATCCTGGTCTCTCATATAGAGATAGTCTGGATAGTATATTAGTATACTGGACAGTCTGCCCTCTGACTATGTGCCAGGCTTGTATTTGGTGGAGACCATGGTGTTGGGAGAGAAAGGATAATTTGTGTTTATCAGGCAGTGTGTCATAGGATAAAACAGTGCTGAGATGCATTTAAGCCTATAAACTCTTGCATTTCTCAATTCATATTTAAGGACAGTCATCCAGACTCATTCAGGACATCCTTGGATGTGTTATTACAGTTGGCTTAGTGTCAAACATTTGGTTTTCAAATAATGAAAGCATTCTGGAAATCATCTGTTTCTTATCATGAATGCATGGGACTTTTTAGTTTCACTGTGACCGAATTTAAACAACAATTCTTCCTGTCCGATTTTTTGTGATTTGACAAAGGTTTGGAAAACCTGACGCAGTTCAGAAAATAAAGAAATTCCTGTTCAACAGACCAACCAAAACATACAAAACAGCTGAATTTCTACCTAGTGCACATCTAAATGTATTCTCCATCAGAAAATAGCAATTATTGAACACATCATGTACAATGACATCAGGGAGCAAAATGTTCCTCATGCTGCCCAATGGACCATGCTGGAACACCTGTTTCATATCATGAAACCATTTATAATTACTACCAAAGAAGTGAGAGCTGAAATGGCATCATTAAATCTAATTCTGCCACTCATGTCTTTGTTGAAAAACTCCCCAAGGGGGGGAAGGGAGGAGAAATAACACATATTAAAAACACATTTCACTCATTTTCCAGTGTGCTAAGTCTTTGAGCCATAGAAACATAGAAACAAACAAATATTGATACTACGTTTAGTCTTAGAGTTGATAGTTACTTCCATGACTCTACACTGGCAAATAGTCATTAAATACCTTCCCCCCACCCCAGAAGATGACGAGACAGTGGTACTTTAAAACAACGTCCCATTGTTCTATTACCTGTCTTAGGCTCTACTCCCCATAAAAAGCATGTGTTGTGCTTTTTTAATTGTTTCTATGTCAGTAAGTAGTTTTAAAGCAGTAAGCCTCTTTTGCACTTTTTTATATTCTTTTGTGCTCTAGGGTAGTCAAATGGCCCTTATAGTAAATATTCACCTTTGCCTATAACTAGAAGGGGTTTGTGCCTCAGGCTTTCGTGCTGCAGCCTGGCCAAGGGAAGCCATGTACTCAGGAAATCCATGCTTTGCTATTGCATTTCATCAAATTTTGGCTTGAGTGCAAACACCACTGGAAATTCAATATTGGAAAAAAAAAAAAAAGGTCGTGTAAGTGTCTTGGAGGCAAATATAGGTAGCAATGAAGCATGGGCAGATATGCCATCCTGTGGAGCTATCTGGTACCTCTGCCCACATTAAAATAGCAAGGTATGGTCTGAGATGCTGTGTTTGAAGACAAGGCCTGTTACAACTGTCCCAGATGTACAGAAGTCATTTTTGCCTAGGGTACATCATCCTCTTCTCTCTAGTTCAGAAAGAACCAACTTCCCACTGACTGCAAAATATACTTCAAAGTACCTGCCCTGATCATTTGAAACTGTCTATGGGAATTGCCTAGAGTGAGCTATTCCTCCAGCCATTGTCCCAAGACATCCTATTCTCAATACATTTTAATTAGGCAGAAGGAGGATGCTTAAGCACAGGCCACATTTTCATGACTTAGGACTATGGTACTTCCCTCCCAAACAGTAACAAACATCTCACCACTTCTACAACTGACTGGCAAAGTCACTGCTTTCAACGGATTTTGATCCTATTATTTCTGTGAAGAAGAGAATGTACAGATTATGTCATTTCTGTTCCTGTACATTAAAGAAGTGCTGAAATACCACAATGGTAAAAGCATGTGTTGTACCGTGACAAGAAAGAGATGATGCATAGCTATAAATGGGGTGAATTTGACATGACTGGAAGAGGGGAGTCAACAGAAGGTTTCCAAATGGTTGATGGCATCACAGTTGCAGGCTAAACCCACCATTCTAGCTAATGCCAAGAAAGCTAGGAAAGAGACATTATTAAAGCTCAGTGAGAGCAGAAAGGCCAGTGATACTAGGACAGACATGAGGTTTCAGAGGATTCTGAGTGGTAATTTTGTAGTTTATTTGTTTAATATTTACTGTTTACGCTGTGTTATATGTTTCTGATTCATCTTTGTGTGGTTTTCAGTGATAGAAACCTTGTTCTGATATTGCGCTGGCTATAGCCTTCATGCTGGGGTAACTAGGGCTGTTGGCTAATAATCCCACTTTGCCTCCTAAATTCTTCACTGAATCCTAAAAAGACGAATTGAAACTCTTTCTAATTCTGCTGTTTAATTATTGAAATTATTTTTAATTTAATTGAAACAATTGTTGTCACTGATAGCAAAGGTCATGTGCGCAACCGCTAGCTATTTTCTTGCTAGGGAAGGTGGTCACCAGTTTTCTTTCCTTTAGAACAAATCATAGTATGATGAAACAGAAGGGAAAAAAGTGACAAGTCTTACTACCGCCAAGGAAAGCACATTAAGAGCTGTAATCTTACTTTTGTAGTCTTCTAAAGCTCCACTACTGGCTCAGTTGTAGTCACTGGTCACTGCTCATTCACTATGGCAGTGAATGGTCCCGTTACCGTCACAGCAGTATGGGGGCGGCTGCAGACAACCACATGCTGGTGTACGTGAACCAATGCCAGGTTTAAAGCAGTGCAGACATTTTAGTAGCTTTGCCTGGACCAGAATGGCTAGGTTGCCTTGGACTGGTGTGTGATCTGGTCTTGCTGTAAAGGAATCTCATTTTAGTTTGGCTCAGGAGCATGTGTTTGAAACCATCACCCTTTTGACTTCATGTAATGTACTACGGTTCCCATCACAGAGCTGTCTCCTAGCATGTGAATTTGATTCTTTTTGGCTGAAATTAAGCAGGAAGAAGCATTCCGGGAGGTCACTTAATGAGCTCTGACCACTAATAGGCATACTGCCTCTGGGAACAGAGCAGAGCCAGTCTGAAATAGAACACCTGAAGAGTGCAGGCTTCAGGTGCCCTGCACCAACTGCTTCCCCTTACAAATCTTCACCTACTGGGCTGCTACTTGCTAAAAATAATCTCAGTTTATATGATCATCAGGGCAAGGAGCAACAGATGGATTACTTCTGTAAAGGTGTCACTCTCACAGTTTGTTTAGTGAAGTACTACCTTGGCTACACCAACACTGTTGCAGTTCAGCTGCCTATTGTGTTTTTATAGCTGTATTTGGTACACAACAGATGAGTATTTTGCAGTTATGTGCATGTATGTATATGTGTTTGTACATGTATACAAACATACACAAATGTACTGTTTGGATGTTTTATAACGTAAGATAATGTAGTAGATTTTTAATCAGAGCATCCCTTTGTGATAATGCAAAACTAATTGTGTTGTTGTGTGCTGGAGGTCAAAGTTGTTATAATAAAACATCCATCCTGGAGCTTTTTAGAGGAACCTGTTTAAAAAGGTTAAAGTGGGTAATTATCACACCCTAATTTACAACTACTTGGCAATAAGAGTTGCTTTTCAATGAACCATTTATTCATGATCTGCTGCTTCACACTGCAGGATTCTTCTTGACTAGGTTAGAAAATGTAATTAATAAATGATAGGATTATTTATGGTTCACGGTGCCAGATTGGGAAATACAATGATATACAGAATGAGCTAAAAATTATTCTTACAAGCAGCATCTTGGTTTTTAATCCATGGATTGGATTGTCATGTTACTTGATATGGTGTGGTGAACTCCTGATGGTATTCATAGGACATTATTTTGTTTGTCATCCTAGCTCTTCTGTGTGCCAATAAAAATGGACATGCTCCTTTGAGAACAGAGTTAATGAACGCTGACATGTTAATCTTTCTCTAGTTGAGATAGGGTGGCATTTTTGTTTGTGCTTAGTTTGACTATATTAGTGATTATCTCAAGCCCCTAGTGGAAGCTGGAAGATGGTTATATTTCATAATCATAAAGTGATCCTCAAGAATTTATTCCAGTAATACTAGTTATGGAAACATGCCTGCTAAATACAAACAGGTTTTCTCAGTTTCAAGTTACAAAAAATATGCTAAAATGGGATGATGTCAGCTCTAATGCATTTATGCATGGGCAAAGTGTCTGGACATGTGTGACTGAAGTTGAAATTTTGCTATGACCTTCAAAACCTGTAGGATCCAAAACTAAGAGGAAAAGCATCCTGAGTGGTAACATTTTATATTATTATTGCCATTAATTATTGCTTGGATAAGAAGTTTTCACAAGGAGATAAATATTTTATACGCTTATTTTTACACAGTCCTGTAGAAAACTGGCATAAAATCTAAATCTGAGGCATATTGGCTGTCTGCTATGCTTTCTACTGATAACATACTGGAGCTAATCAACAAAAATCTAGGCGTTAGCTCAAAATTGAAATTTACTGTAGACCAATTCAGTTTCCAGTTTATTCTCAGTTCACATCCCTTTTAAAATGCTTTTCTATAATGATTAGGATTTCCAACAGTGATTGTAATGTAGTAGATTGTGATTGTAATGTAATGACCTACTAAGAGAATTAAAAAATGCTGTTAAGTTTTGATGATGATTTGAATCCCATGGCTTTAGAATTCAAATGGAGAGTATCACTGGGTATGAGAATAATGGATGAAACCCAGGGGATTTACAGAATCACAGAAAGGTTGAGGTTGGAGGGCATCTCTGGAGGTCACCCAGTCCAGCCCCCCTGCTCAAGCAGGGTCAGCTACAGCAGGTTGCCCAGGACCACATCTAGATGGTTTTTGAATATCTCCAAAGACGGATATTCCTCAACCTCTCTGAGCAACCTCTTCCATGGCAAATCTAATACAGATTTAATTGTTGTAACAACATTCAGTTTTAAGTATGGGTAAACTTAAGCTTTTCTTTATGTGCACTTGCATACAGACGCATATGTAAAACAGTATTGGGATTTGATTTTTGTTCTTAGACTGAGATCTATTTATTACAGTGTTACTGGTTATAGTTCTAAACACTAATTTAGGCTCAGATACTCTTTCCTCTGTTGGAAGCAATGGTGCCTGCATTCACTCCTAAGTTTTCTCTGATTTTGTTTTAGATTAAATGTATAACTTGAAATGCAAAATGGGTGCTTGAATTTTTGCATAAATTTATATTAGAAAATATCAAAAAAATTATAAAGGTTTCAAAATGAAGGCAAAACAACTAAACTTGATGAAATGGGGAAAATATCTTGCTTTTTTTCTTTAAGATCTGAAAATTTTGCAAAATGGAAACACAGGGTGCTTTGTTCAGTTTCCACAAGAGGTTATTCCTCTTTATCTACTGTCTTTTCCATGTACCACACATACAGATGAATGAGTAAAAAAACTCTAACTTTTGCAGTTATCACTCTCAGAGTCTGCAGGCTACTTAACTTTGTCATGGTATGTTCTCCTTTGTCCCAAGGTTCTTGCATTTTTTGTAATCTGGGAAGATATCCACTTCTGTTTCTGTGATATGGGATGCCATACGGACAACCAGCTGTTTTTCAGTCTTCTCCAATGTTTGCAAGGAGTCTGTCTGACTCAAGGCATGGCTCAGGAGGGAAAAAGTGTTAGTATGTTCCCCACCCTACATACCTTTATACTGTCTTTTTCTGTGTGTGTATGAACAAGAATCTTTGAGATGTTTCAATCCATCTCATTCAAAGCCCCAGGCACTTCAAGTGATAAATAGCATGCTTATTATATTGCCTTAAACCTATGGTAGCGCTGCTGGCCTGCAGCTTCTATTGCAAGTCTTCTTTATGAGAGGAATATGCATATTAAAATATTATTGCTGTGGAAAACAAAAAACTTCCTCCTCTAAAACATCAAAAGGGAATATTTGGCCAACCTCTGAAGAGACATACTAGACTGCTGGCCTTTTTATGGCTTTACTGGTAGTATTTCCTATTGTTTCTTTCCTTGCAAAATTGTAGTATTTTCAACATTCACCAAAACTCTCTCATGTGCTGCTGTTTGAGTTTCTTTGCTGTTGCTGTAATGTTTCAAGCATGCATAGTTACGAGGAAAACTTACATTTTCTTTCTTGCTTGTACCTGATTTTATTTTGGTTTTTCTTTTGCAGTGACTCAGTTTATGAGAAATTAATCCAAACACCTTTGAATTAGCTCTTCTGGATACATATATAGTTCTAATTTTCCCTGCTAGAAAGAATTAGAAAGACTATTGTTCTTCTAAACCTATCTTCCCAGGTTGCCCAGGAGCAATAAGGAAGCTATCAAAGAGGAAAGTTGTGATTATTTTTTCCTTATAACTATTTGGGGTAGAAGAAGGCCCTATTTTTGAAAAAACAGAGACAGCATATGAGGCAAAGTGTCTCCTCCACTTTTCCAAACAAAATGAGGTGAAGTTCTGTTCTGTCTTCAGATATCTTCTATTTCTTCCTACATTTCATAAAGAGGAAGGTGAAGATCCTATAGAAAGTATGAAGATGTATGCAAGTCATTTTGCATAGGAATTGTCAAATTAATATTCTTGAGGTGAGTTTTGTTTGAATGACATTCAGCCAATATCTGGTCTGTGAAGAACAGTGGTATTTTTCCTGTTTGGTTATATGTCTGATTCAATTCAACCTTTCTTGTATTTTATTTTTACTATATCTTTGTGACTGACAGTGGGTCAAAAACCTTAGACATTCAACAATTTCTGCCTCAATATTGTGTTCTCTTCTTATGTGTCCAAGGTTTTAAGTCATTCTGCTCCATTCACCCATAAACTAAAATCTCTTTATGTGCAGTTACAGGAGGTGCCTTGCTATCTTTACGTTGCTTCCAGCATTTCTACATAAACACCTGAGGAACTTTTCTCTTTGTGACCTTATTTCTGTCAGGATATTTTTCTTTTTTAGCTCCATTTTCTTATTTCTAATTTAGTTTGCCTCAGCTCAGCTTGCCTAGTCCCCTGTGTGGCTGTATGAGGAAGAGGTAGTCTAATGTTATTTTTAGTGGTGGATGAATAGTCTTCTATTTTTAATCAGACAGTTTTCATGTTCCATTTCAGGAGTGGACTAATGCATCCTCTCATAAATACATGAATTCCTCCTCCCTCATCCCTGTACACACACACCTGCATAAGTGTCAATTTAGGCAAGTCATATGGTCTAAAATTTCAAAAGATGTTAGATGATTTAAACCAGCCTATTCTTTGGAAATTGCAGGGCATTCGTCCTTTGGTAGATCAATGCAGTGATCAAAATCACTAGTCACCTCTGAAAATTAGGCCAAAAGATGCCATTTTTGAAGCAGAAGGGAGAACAGAAGTGCCTTGCTCCAGCCTGGGCTCTGGGAGATGCTGAGGCTGTTGGACTCAGACTATAATTTCCACAGTTGCATGCATGTTTATACAACAAAGGGCAGTTGGGGGCAAAATAGATGGAAGAGTGTAAGCACACCTGCCTCCTGTACAGGAGGTGGTCAGAAATGCACTTTAAACCACTCCCCACCATGCATACCTAAACACCCACTAAATTACCCTGGAAGTTGCCATGTGTGCGTTGATGACACACAACTTTGCCTCCTGTGGCTGCATTGCAGATAGGAGCAGCACCGCTTATGAGGTGGTGCAAACTTGAGGCTTGCATGAGAGCTCATGATATGATTTTCAGCCTTCCTGGATGATTAAGCCTTTATTTCTCCTGTCCTCAGTAACCCAGCTCTTCTCTGCTTTCCTTTCCTTGACATTATGCAGCTCAGCTTCTTTTGATCTTGAATATAGTCATTTCTCAAGCTATTGTACCAGCTGCGAGTCTTTTATTCTTCCTAGAAGTATGTTGTGGCACATCATCTGCAGAGGGCTCTATCTCTAGAGATACTCTGTAAACCCATTTTGCTATGCATATGCACAATCCCTGCCTGTGAGCAACGTGCCATCTCGTAGCCGCATGGCACAGGAGATAATAGGCCTTTGCTTCACAACCTGCCTGAGTGACAGAAGTTCAGCACAATGAATTGGCTGTGCCTCTTGTGAGCAATCTGACCATCCCAAATAGACTTGCAGCACCATGACATCATATATTGTCTCCGTCTCTCCCTCTCTTTCTCACCTAATCAGCCGTAGAATGAGGACACACAATAGTGTGTTTGTGTATCGTTTGGGATCAGCAACCAAGTCACCTGTGAATTATACAGGTCAACAGAAATGGAGGTTAAGATTTGGTCCACGTGCATGCTTCCTGTGTCATCAGAGACTACAGACAAAACAAACATAGGGATACACCACAGGCATTTATTAAATGTTATTAGAATTGCAATATTGTAGGGAGAATGAGAAGAGGAGGGATTACATTTCTGAATGCAAAGTTTATTTACTCTGATCCCAAGTCATCAGAGGAGCCATTTTAATTGACACAAAATAACTTGTCTCAGTATAAGCATGTCATAGCATAAAACTGTCAGGTTCTGGTACTTTGCAGGCATAGGGAATGTTTGGTATCAGTGGAAAAAATGAGAATTTCTTCTTAATAATGGCCCTAAAGCTTTTGAGTGGACTTCTGGAGTCTGCAAACATGGACACTGATTCTTTTCTGCCTTTCCCTGAAATTTATCCCTTCCCTGCCACTTTCCCCTGCATTTTCTTCTAGTATTCTGAGTAAATCATTAATTTGCAATCTGTGTTCCCCAGGTCCAGTCAGCAGGATCCCTGCTTTCAGGACTCTATCTAGAAGTTGACAGTATGTTTGTGCATCCATTTCTCACCAGCCACTTCCCAAGGTGCTGCCCGTAGTCTATTTTCTGGAATATTTTATTTGTCTCTAAAAGACTTCTTTCACTTGATGGTTAAGTTTCCAGCAAGGCATCAGCTATTTTGTTGTGGATGGGAACTGAGGAAACACAGGGGTATGGCTCAGCTCTAAGTTTTCTGATTTATTTCAGCGTATAAAAGTAGACAGAAAATGTAGTTCTGCAAAGAAAAGAAATTATGAGTATTAATATGTCAAAATGACCTGAGAAATGGCTTATGGGCTTGGAAACATCTTATTTTTTCCCAACTGTGTCAGTTAGTCTAATAAATGATATTACCTGCCCCTACAAACCCTACCATTTGAAGTGCTTATAGATGTGTGAAAGGAGAGTTAGAAACAAGTAAGAGGCACCCAAGATATTATGAAGGGATGAAGGGTTCCTGGCTGTAACCACAACCTGCTGATACAGTTAATCAGTTTGAATGCTGGTGAGATAGAAAGCAGCTCTGAAAAAAAGCGATGGTGAGAACACAGGCAAGGAAGGCAAAGAAAAAATGAATGTGATCTTCCAAATGCAACCACTAAGGTTGGAGAAGAGAGAGAATGGAAAAATGTTATTGGATATTCGAAACAGGGGAGGGGAACACTTGGAGATAACAAATACAGCAAAATATCAATAACAGAAGAAAGTATTAAATTATGTAACATTTCCATCTACACCCTAATCAAAATAGAGAGCTTCTTGGATCTGCTTCTCACAACATCAAATTCTGCTTTGCTAAGAAAAGAAGTGAGGCAGCGCAATAGGTTTGCTTTTTCCTTTTCTAATTTCTGTAACATGCTACAGAAATTACCCATCGTATCCTGCAAGAAATAAGCTATTATACATTTTCACTTCATCTTATTGTGCATGATTTCACTGTTTACAGTGTGCTATATTTGTTTTCAACGTGCTTGAACATTTCCAGTACAGTTTTCGAGTGTGAAGAGAATAAACTTCATATAAGGAGCCGGTCTGCCCTTAGCCCCTTAGCTTGAATCCTACTATTCTAGGTCTTCAAAGACTCTGGAATCCACTTTCTTTATTAAACGAAAGAAAAAAAACAACCAAATCTTCAATTAAATTCTGACACAGACAAACCTTGTTCCATTGCAGGAACCGTTTACTGAACGACTCTCAGGGAAGTTTGTTGAAGCCATCACAAATGGGGGTTGCAAACTTGCCTTTTATTTAGCCCCGAAATTACTCATTTAAATTCCTATCCAAACACAAGGAAGAAGCTGTCTAACTGGTTTGGAATTAATTTTATTAATACCTTTAATTCTCCTACCTCTACCCACATCCTTTCAAAACAATTTTAGACTCTCTTACTACAAACACATTGAGAGATTTGTCATAAATACTGTACTGATTATTATTACTATGAACAATCTGTTCATTGCATTACTGGTATTAGAAATGGAAAGACCAATTAGACCTGTTAACCCATCTTTTTGTCAGTAAGTTGATTGGGAATTACTGAAGCGTAACAATTCTAAGTGGCTTTTCATGTGAATGCCAAGCTAAAATGGATATTCAGAGATGCATTAAGCATTTTTACCTGGCACTGCATTCATCATTTAAAGATCTACATGTTAATTTGCAGAAGTGCAACATAAACATGGCTCAGGCTTCTGTGCATCCTCTTTCCAATATTTGTATACATCTAAGTGTTGAATAGTAAAATTGTAGGCCAAATGTCGCGAGTAAGGACTGGGAGTACAGTTAACATGGATTACTTGGACATAATACTTAAAGAGTGGTACATCTGGCAGGTATTGTAAGACTGACTCAAGGATTTAACAACAACAGTCACAGGAAAAAATTGTTAGTTGAGACTAATGTCTGAATGCATTTAACAGAGGGAATTTTTTAAAAGATCAAGACAGAGTTTCTTATGCTGAAGCTGTATTTCAGAAAATGATTTATCCAAGCAGACAGGAGTTTGGAAAATGGCAGTCAGTGAAAGATAACCATGCAAGTTACCCATGAGAATGGTGCTAGAGATGAACAGCAAACAGGATATCTAGAAAACGGTATGGTTTTTTTTACTTTATGATGTAATCTAGTCAATAGGTAATTGATAGTCAGAAATTCTTCAGTAATGAAATACAGAGATGGTTGAAAAATTCTGACAAAATACATGGTCTTTTTGGATTTTGGTATTCTCTTGAGATCACATCATCCCTTTGAAATGGCTGGAAACAGGGCAGGTTCCTGGATAGATTGCAATTGGTGAGCCCTGCCACCTCCCAGCTTGTGCTTCCTAGATGTGAGGCTGCGAGACAGATTGCTAGGAGGTCTGTCCCACAGCTTGTGGTATCGATTTACCTTCATTAAGAATCACTAAAATGTGTAATCTTATTCTGAATCAAAATAAAACGTATTTCCCTAACAAATCTGTCAGTCAGTTGGATTTATGTATTTCTGTACAATTCTGCTTTTGTGATTCTTTAAAAAATGAAATTATACTGAAAAATAAGTGTACTTGCATAGCCTCCCTCAATAAGCCACTGATCATACTTCTCTGTGCCAACCTGTGTCAGGTAGTATGGTGGTACTGAGTATCAGATACATTGGCAGCAGCAGAAGTCCAGTTTAACAACACATTTACTTGCTACTTTAAGAAAGTTCAGAGACAGTTTGGCATTGTCACTAGCGTGCTTTCCTTCTCTCCCTGGGACATAAAATGAATTCTCTTGGTCCTTGACCTTGAGGTGATTTGCTAAAAGAGACCTTTCCCTCCATCTGAGAAGAGCCCCATCATGTATTAAGCTAAGCAACTGAACCAGGAGTTACAGAAATAAATTAACCTCCTTCTCTTGTACCCCTTAGGCACCTGGCTTTCCTCTTTAGGCATCTTAAAGGAAAACAGGTTTATGTACCAACCATTTAGTCATTTATATACTGACCATTACTGACCCCTAAGACTTTTTGCAGGTTTCAGGAAGGAATACTATTTAGGAAAGTATATTCTTCTCTTGGCATCACCCCTGGACAAAAGCCCTAGGGACTACTTAGGTTTTCAGGGCTCCCTGAATGCTGAAAACCTCAATCTCCATGAGGGCAACAGGGAAGTTGAGATGTCGAGTCTGGGATGCTTACAAGGAATACTTTGCCAGCAGGTCCAGGAAACCCCAGGATTGGGCCATGTGAAGTTAATCACCTTAGCTGATTTTGGGAGCCTCAGACAGTGAGAAGAAGGGCAGCCAGAAGTTTACCTCACACCTGAACATTAAAGGTATCCTAAGTTACAATGAAGACATTACTTTACTCACAATTATTAACTGGAAGCTACCTCAGTGAAGTGCATGTGATTTGTTATATTTGATTATGCTTACATCCAAGAGGAAAGGATGTTTACTAATTTCAAGGGCGAAAACGTCTTGTCCATCTCTCAACTGCAGTTTCATGCAGACAAGTATGAATGACTGGGAACACAGTCTAGTGCTTGTGCCTGGGAAGAGCCTGCAAGCTCCTCTGTGCTGGAATTCCCATATTCTAGGAGTGAAACTGGGGAAGACTTTTCCAGTACTTTTCATATGTATGTGAAGATTGCATGAACAGATTTTTAGATGTATTTACATGTATGTATATAATGCAGAGCTACCATGACATGAAATACCATTTTCTGAGGCAGAAAAATCAGTCTGGCCAAGTGGTTCTTACAGAAATCTATGATTCAGATAAGTTTCCAAGATACACTGAATACAAATTTGTGAAGATGTTTGTAAGATACCCCTAAGGTCCACTCACGAACAGAGGAGATTTTGTCTTGGTGAAATTTTAGAGCAGCTGCTTTGCAATAATAGGGAAAGAAAGCAAATTCAGCCTTACTCTTAACAGTAATAGACCTGTGCATGAACACATTTTATAATATGCTTCTTCATAAGCTATGCAGATCAGAATTTAGAACGTGAGTCCATGCACAAACTTTAGGAGGGAGAGAAAAATTCCCAAAAGCAACAGATAAGGGCAGCTAAAATATGCTGTAAGTTAAAACTTCATATTTCACCTAGAACTGATTTCCAGTCTTACACTAAGTGCATAAAATATTTATTTGGATTCAAGCCAACATTTCCATGTCTTTAGTGTAAATAAGACATCTCTATGGCAAGTTTGAAGTCAAATGGCTCTATACGGAATGGCAGCAGCATTAATTAAGCGCATACTTTTCTGACCCCTTGGGATTATGTGTGTATTAATCACAAGCCAAAATGGTTCCTCTTTTGTTGGGGATTCATCAGAGCACTTTTACTTTGGCTGTAAAGTCAAATATTTAAAAGGTGTTAGTGAAGCTGAAAAGGAGCACAAGAAGTCACTGAATATGATGAAAATATATTATCCTTTATCAGGCCTAGTTTTTTGTCTCATCAGGTAAAAGCATGCTGAGTTTAAGTCATTCCTGGCATGCTCAAAATGTAGATGCTGAACTGATTACTTGCCGTGACTCACCTGGCTTTGGCGTGACTTCTGCTCATATGCAAGTTTGCAAGTGTAGGTGTGGAACTGAACATACATTTAAAATAGATGTACAGCTGAAATACTGATCCTCACTTGGTACAAGGTTGTTTTGCCTAGTCACATAATTTATGAGACTAATGACAGTGTTACTTTATCAAAGTGCTTTAATTACTCTTGTTTCCCAGCTTGGATTTTTTTTAATGAATATTTGTGACATTTGTTAATCTGAACATATTTGAAATCACAGTATTGTAATGAATTGCCTACCATTTTTAAACATGTCCTTTTATAATGGTTAATTGAAAAAATCATTATTATTTCACCTCTTGAAAATCCTGAGTCTCTTCATTTACCATTTATCTGTGATTCTTAGACCTCTCAGCAGCAAGTAGATTATTTGGACGGAGATTTTGTATGCAGTAGGTTAGCATAAAAGCACTATGGTATGTTCAGCCATCTTGGCATTGTCATTTGAGGCTTTTTTTAATTAAAAGTCTGCCTTGGAGTATGTCAAGTGCTCCTGTATTTTTGCCATTCTTCTTATCTCTATGGCAACAAAAATATTTCAACATTTACATGGGCATCATATTCTTTGCTAATGTACTATCTGAACTGTTTGTATGCTGAGAAGGGGAACAGCAGAGATTGGCTTCTGCTGGCTGGGATGCAGGAGTTGTCAAGACAACCAAGAGGCCTAAGGATGTCCTTACTAGTAGCATTAAATTGAAGCTTTAAATTAATTCACCCTCATGTGTTTTTGTAGCTTATGCTGTTAATTGAAATAATAGGAATGACCTTCCCTGTACATTCAGAGCACCTGTCCTATTAAAATTGCATGTGCTATTTACTTAAGTACACTCATCTATCAGACAAATCTAGCGTGAAATAGGGGAAAATGGAAGACACTTATATTGTACTGCTATGTATTGACTTGTAGTAATAGGAGAAGCAGCTTTTCTTGTGTCAAGCTTGAGATAGTTGTGATGAACATTTTATTCTGAAACTTCATTTATTTCTGCTTCCCACTCAAGAGCCTTAAGTCTGCATAACTCCAGACACTACAATTTATTCTACACTGTAGAATCTAATTGAAATGAATAGTTAAAATTGGTTTTGTGGCTGTAATACATTTGAAGAAGCCGAGTATCATGTTTTTGTGTATGCGATAGAGTGTCTTTTCCTTCTCAGCAGAAAAAAAACCAAAACAGAAGGAAACTGTTACTTTTTGTTAACATTATAATCTTGCAATGACTTAATTTGTGAAGTTACTTTCAATATCTTTCTAAAAACAATTTTATGCAGGATCTGGTTGAACTTTTTGTGCCTGACCATTTCGATTTGCACAGCTAAGTATATGGGAGAGAAAAGATTGTATGATTACATGTACACTTGTTTTCCTTCTCAAAAGAAAACACAATCTGCAAACAGCCATTTTGCTGAAATTCACGGGTCTCATTTTGATGCTCGTCTATGTCAAATATTCATTCATTTTTAAACTGGGCAATAATGGTCAAGGATGCACAAGTTCTTAAAGGATTGAAAGGATTTCATCCTTTTCTGCAGCAAGTTTAAAACACAAGTTTCCACCCTGTATCCTCTGGAACACATTTGATCCCACAAAGAGGGAAGTGCATTTCTAGTTACCATTGCTTTTATGCTCTTAGGTAGATCATAAAACCATAGAAAATTTGGGATTTTTTTCTTTTCCCAGTACTATATTCATTGATGCACAAAGCTATGTAATTATACTGATGTGCACCAGCTGAGAGTCTGACCAGTAAGCTAACGAACCCTTGAAGCATGTTTGTTGAGCAAAAAACTGTTAATCTTTCTTCACAGATTAGGAAAGAGAGAGGAATGATTTATGCGTTACTTCAGGATTGCTCAGAGCACTGATATTAAAATAGAGATCTGATCTCCCTGTATTTGAGAACACAGGCAAAGTTTCTTGGGGACTCCTTGCTGCAATGACTAGAAGATGTCTCTGAGGAACCGTGACTCACCTGCCAGTCATACTTCACTGCGTGCGGAAACTCAAGCATAAGCCACTAACAGAGCGGTATCGGAATCAGTAAAAATATCATTACCACAACATGAACTGGAAACGCTATAAATTTGCCTCTGTCTTTGCAAAGGGATGGATTATCACGAGAGGGTAGGAAGCAGGCAGGCACCCTCTCTTGTTCCCTGGCTGTTGTTAATCTCTCCGAGATGGGTACCATCTCTGTGACAAGTGGCAGAGATGCAGCAGTCTCCACATCAACACTGTGGCTGCAACCAGTTTACTGTATGCATGTTAATGCTTGTTCCCACTGGTATTTGAAACATCTGTGAGTGCTCAGCACATCTGAAAATCAGGCCATTTAATTCTAGGTACTTTAAATATAGATTAAGGGCCTTAAATTTGGGTATGCAGGTTTGAATGTTTTGCATCGAACCTCTCCATCAGTCCTCTGTCAAAAGTGCTATATAGAGATGATATTGCAGAATAAGATACAATCGGGTCAGAATTATTTGTAAAAATAAGCCCATAACAGCATTAATCTCACTTTAAGCTACAGTTCTTAGAGTATAGCTGCATACAACATATCTTACTAAATTTAAACTGGCTAACCTTCAATGGGTCTGTGCTTAAAAGAAAAGCTACATGCAGATTAAAAATACCCATCTATCCCAATCACAGCTTCTATCTATGCACAAAAATACTGTTGGTAACACTGAAGCCATCTTACTTTGCCAGGGTGTACAACTGAAGGCACAGAACAGCTTGCTGCTGTTTGCCTAGTTTCAGCACCCCTCGATATTTTACTGACATTCAGGATCTCCTTTAACAGTCTCAGTGTTTTTGCAAGGGGCTGCTCCCTTGTTGCTGCCTCACATCCCTGTGCTGAACAGGAATGATGCCGAAATAGGATTGTGGAGGATAGTTTGGGCAAATTAAAATAACCCACCTACTTTCTGGACAACCTAGAAAAGGAGCAGAGCTCCACTACACCTGTCTTGTGTGCATGCATATGGTACCAATACCAAAGAGCTGCAGGGATCAGCATGAATTACTTGAACCCACGATGTCACTTTTGCTCTCTTTTGGAAATTTAAAGGGATCTTAAACTAGGATTAAAATGGGCTTTAAAACTGATGGAAAGGAGGGGTTATGCTACAGTGGCATTGAGACAAGTGCAAATTGATCCATTATCACCTTCCTTCTCTGAAAGAAAATGGCAAAGGAATAGAGGCAGAACAGTCTTCATAACATCTCTGAGGTTGGCATCAGACTGGCGAGAGTCCCAGAATTTGTAGGAGCCCATACTTTTCGATATGGATGTCATCCCACACCCTTCTCCATCTCTGGTTCAGGAGATGGAGATTGATAGCAGGAGAGTCTCACTTGAGGAGGTCCCTAACCACAGCCTTCTTAAGGGTAAATAATATCTCACTAATTTCTATGAGGAATTATCTCAGTGTTCTCTTCTGGGGGCATGAAAATTTCCAGCCATTGCAGTAGTACAGCTGAGATTGACAGGGGCCAAAAGTCAGGCACAGAAAAGAAAATGGTCTGTTTTAGTAAGTCAGGCACTTCAGGTGGCATCTGAATGATAGCATCTGCAAAGTCAAGTGGAAGTTCCTTACAGGAAGAAGAAAAACCCACTGGGCTGAATCAAACTCCTCCAAGGCTCCGAGGCATTGGGATTCATTTTTCCATTTTGGACCTATATCCAGGTTTCCTGCAGGTAGAACTTGCCTACGCAACAGTCAGCACATGCAAATCGGTATGGAATATAAATTTTTATATATGGATCTAAACTAGCACAATCTAAATGTGTCCCAGTCATCTGTTAAAACAAAATACAATGCTATTTTCATAATTCAGCCTCAACACAGCATGTCCTTAAAGAGGTCTTTAGCACCTCCTGTAACTTCTTAACAACAAGTCTTGAAATGTCAGTACAACAGTCCTAGATGCAGATAAACGGCTTACAGACATGATATGATTTCCAAGTATTTATACCTAAATCTGGTAGCCAGTATATATAACCTCTTGTTTCCTCTTATTTCCCCCCACCATCTCTTCTCCCCCCAGTTTTGCTCCCTCTTTTTAGGGCCTGGATGCACGGCAGAGTTCCCTTATTAAAGCAGCTTGCCAATGTTTTCTCTGTCTTCAGCACGGTGGGATATTTCATTGACACTCAGGATCTCCTTCAATATTCTCTCTCTGTCTCTCCTGACATTTTTGCAAGGAGGGAGAAAGAGGCTGGGGGAAGGTGCATATAATGCTTCCACTGCTGAGCAGTATGAATTATATCTGCTGGAGTAATAGTGTGAAGTGGCAGGGATCCGTTTTGATGAATCTCATGCTGATTTGTAGCCCCAATTCTAGCTGTAGGTAACACTGAACACCTGTTTGGAGTACTAGAGAGGCGGAATAAAGCTCTGTACAGTAAATATGCTGTGTACTGTAGCTGTTTGTTTATTGTCACATGGTAATTAATTTGCAATTATATTTCGAAACATACCGGAAGAGAAGTGCGCTGTAATTCCTACCACCCAGAAAGAGGCTCAGCAGCGACACTTAGACTCCAAGCTGGCTGATTCTCTCTTTTCCCATCACTGATTGCTTTTTTCTTTTGTCTCAGCACAAAACAGAAGGTTACAAAAGAGACTTCTGCAAAGATTCGTGCCTGGATACTAATGGGACTGTGCTACTCTAGAACAATATGCCGTAAAACATGCGTGAAAAGAGGAGGTGGAAAGATCCATATGATTTTATCTCTGACATCTCTTGCCGTACCACTTCATTCGTAGTGTTCCACTGCAGAAGGAAAGTTTGTGACCCCCCTTCATCATCTCCCACCCATGAAATCCTTATCTTTTCATCCAAACACCTCCTTTGCTTCTGTTTAGCCCATTCAGAAATGTCTGCTAAGAGATTTGTTTTCATCATTCATTATTTTACCTGCCTCTGGTGATATCTCCCACGAAAACCAAGTTCCTGCCCTGAGTCTTTAAAATCCTCATAACACCAACACTGGTTTTATATGACTTTTCTGTTTTGTTGCACCACTTTGTAATGACCTTAGCTCCCTATTAACTGTTCCTTTCAGCAACTTCTCCATAAAAATATCCCATATGTCTCATGTACCTGGAAGCCTGGCTTTTCAAAAGTAGACCCCAAAATTGGGTTTCTGCTAGCACACTTCAAACGGAGAGAGGAACCAGAAGCCTCTCTTTGCTGCAATGCCATAGTAATATTGCAAGACAACAGATGTTGCTATATTAGATACTGCAGTGACTGTTTTCAATGCAATTTTACAACCTGATGTTTGGTTTCTCCGATACAGTTTTTAGAAATAGCTTCCAATTAGATTCACAGCAAGTTGATTGTTTCTTCCTTGCCTTTTCCTAAGAGTGATCTATTCTCAGGTCCATCCTTGATACTAACAAACACATCCGGAACCCTAGCATCTCTCTTTATTTCCTTCCTCCCATGTTTTTTGATTAGACTTGCAATTTTTGTCTTTCTTTTCTTTCAGCTCTTTATGAGTACTTCCAGTTTTGATAAGCTAGTCTCAAGGTATTTTAAATAGATATGGTTAAATTCAAAATCTAAATTTGAAAGCAGATCCTTATTATTTCACTAAAGCTTAAAGCTTGAATGTACAATTTAATTATTTTGTTTCTATTGCAACTGTCCCATGGTTGCACAAAAATAAATGTTTTCCACTGTGCACATTGAGATTTATTTTGTAGCTGAGAATATGGATCTTAAGCTGGTAGAGACTTACTTGTTTTATACAAATTTATGATAAACTGCAAATATATGGAGTATATAAACAAAAATCCTTTGACAGTAAAATAAGAAATAAATCAATATGCCTCAAAGAGAGTGCTAACTTAATTTGCAATTATGTCAAGTAAGGAAGAAAAAAAAGAAAAATACTAGCTTCCTCTGAAAATCTTCCCAAATACGACATTTCTTTGACATTTTCTCATGTGCTGAAAAGTTACTCCTGAGGAATTCATTTCCATTGCTCTCACTTGGTGTCCAACAGTGACTGATATAAATATTTTATTAGGCAAACCTGCAGGTTTCTGAAGATTATATGTCTTATCAAGTTGACCCTTATAATTATGTTGTCTTCTGTAACTGTGGGATCTCTTTTAATTTTGCAGTCTTTTTGTAAATATTGAACCATAAAAAAATATACAATCACAAGCAAAAGCTGACTGTGAGTAAGAAAAGGTGTAAACAGGTCTCTTCTGCTTGCTCAGGAAGATTCCCATTCTGCTTGTTGCTGCGGAGATGATGCCTTAATTATAAGTTAGTAACTGGTCAAAGTGCAGTGTATCCTTAACTTGTTAAAAATCTGTTTTCCCAGACTGTTTTTCTTTGTTTGCTTCTCTTTTAAAGTAATCACTGTGGAAAAAATAATTTCCCTCTTCTTTCCTGGAGAAATGGGATTTAATGGGGAAATGTTTCAGTGGCTCAGTTTTATGCACAGTGAGTTCAATGAGGGTTTGCAGTTCTGTCAAACCGAGATGGAGGCTGTATGTAGAGAAGAAAATGTTCATGAGTTTTTATTTGACACAGGATCTTTTATGCAGATTTGGTTTGGTTTTTTTTTGTGGCCATTAGCTTTCGGTCACATAATTCTGTGGTCTTCTGTTGCAATTATGAAGCCATTGCCCCTGTTATTCTCTGCCTCTGCTTTCTGCAGTTATTTACTTAGGGAAGACTTTGACTGTTCTTTTCTGGGCACAGAAGAAACCATGCAGACCTCCTACGAAAGGAGAAGCTGGGAGGCCCTGTGCAGATATACACATGCCTTTGTACCATCAATTTGATGCCCCAATATGTCCCAGTACATCAGTTCATAAAAAAGGAGATGAGCTAAAATATTGGGCCAGATACTTAATGCAGATGGGGGTTTTGGCCCACATTCATCCCATTTAAATTTAGTACTCAGCTGACATACCTTATTTAGGGCACCGTTCCTTCTTTAGCAGTGGAGATAAATGTACAGTTCCAGAAAGTGATTCAGATCTTAAATGAACTGAATCATCCTCTTGAAGCCTCTTTTTTCTTTCTGTTCCTATAGACTATAGGAACAACTATGACCCTAATTAAGACACCTTGACTCGATGTCTACATTTAGTTGGGATAGACCTTTGCCCATCTATCTGGCGTTGTGTTGTGGTTGCCATGTTGTGGTGGATCTTGTGCCAAGCAATACAGGAGAAAGCAAAATATTTCCAGAGTGCTGCCTTTTCTGCTCCTGCAGACTGTCTCCTGATTGCTCAGAGTTCTCTGGCAAGATAGGATCTACCATTCCAGAAACAGCGACTGTGACAGAGGGCATCTATTTCTAAGTCATTTCTTGCTTGTTTTTAAATATAAAACCCGGGGGAAGTCTAATTACATAACAGAGAAGGTAGGGATTAAAATTAGTGATATGAGCTACAAAACTACTATAACTTCCCCTTTTTATTTAATACTTATTTAAGAATTTTGAGAGGATGTTTTATAAGAATGATTATTGATGAAACAACAATGGGTAAAAGATTGAGAAGTCTTGGATGGGAGGTAATGAAATAGCGGCTCAAAAGAAGGGGATGCTGCTGCTATAACTCTAGGTCTCTCCGGAGAAGAACTGAGACGCCTTTTGGATTTCTGCTTGGATGACCTGCATATAGTAAAGAAAGAGAGGTGTGGCAGCAGAAATGGCTCCAGTTTCTAGGTAGACTTGGAAAGACTTGTACAAGTGTGTGATGATCATGCACTGACAGAGAATCCCACTGGCTTGGGACAACTCCATGAGTGAACTATCTTCATAAACACTTGGGGCTTCCCACATTTCCTCATGTGCACTACTTTTGATTGTGCAGTGCAATACACCCAGTCCAGTTAAAAGTGGTAGCCTGCTTGGTTTCCTCTGTCAGCAGCTCAGCATCTTCACTGTCTGATATAACCACTTGGTTAGTCTCTTCATTAAGCTCTAGCGCTCAGGTACTCCAAAATTCTCAGCATTTGGGAATGTCTGTTTTTCTTTTGTCCCTTTTAATATTTCTAGATATCTTGTAATACACAAAAGGAACTAAAATGCTAGATGATGAGTGCTTTTGTGCTGCTCTTTTTTTTTCTTTTCAGCTCAGAATATCTGAAATACTGTGAGTTCTGTGTGACCGTCAAATTGTTCTTGCAGTATGAAACACAGTGCATCCTTTTTATTCCTTGGGATATGAGGGGATGTGAGGGAGCTAAAATAATGTTGGGGGATAGAACAGACAGATAGGAGCCAAATCTAGCTCAGTTTTATTGGCAGTAATTTCTGGAGTAAATTATCCCCAGAACATTTTCAGGTTTCTCTTGGAGAAAATTTACTCAAATAGTTCAAAACCAAAAGCTACTGTGAGAGCTAACTATTGAGCAGTAAGGAAAACCAGGGTTCTGGTTTTGAGCCAGCTCATTGGTCTTCTTTTATTTAATTGTAAGCATCCCTAATTATATGTGTACTACCTGGAATTTCTTATTTACTCCCACCCAGCAGCTTTTCTATTTTGACCTTGTGCAATTGCCCATGATTCGCTCTGCACAGCCCCTCTACAATTAAATGTCTTTCCTGGGGGCCGGGGCTCCAAATGTCAGTGTTCGTAAGTGCAGCACTGACAGGAGAGCCAAAAGCAGCCTGAGAAGCCATGAGGTTCCCATGCAATCTATGGTGTGGCCAAGAGTCAGGAGATACTGACACTATTGCCAGTAAATCTACTTTTATATTTAAACAAGATCTATTCACTTCAGTACAGACTATATGAGCTACTATAATTTAATTTCTACAGAGGTTTGATTGCTATAGTGGCAAAGTATGGCATGATAAAACAGCATTTCTTATATTTAGTGTTCTGAGAAGGATAGGTTATACACTTGAAATGGATTTAAAAACAACAAATACTTAAGTGGTGCATTTCAATAAAGACTTCTCAAAGTTCTTGAAAAGAGAAAGCTGCCTGCCTGTGAACAATGCGGTGAGAGGTGTGGGAGCCAGGAGTGTGCATTACATGTCTTACAGACAAGAGGAACTCCTGAGAAATGGAGGGAGTAAGGCAGAAACGAGGGACAAAGATGCAGACAGTGGCTTCTACCTTATGCGTTCAATTTGCCTTTCCCTCTGCAATCCTAAAACTACAACAACATCAGTGAAAAAGCCGCTTCAAGGCTCCTTTTGAAAGATTGTGACTCTTTCAACTTCCTAGGCATCCTCACTGCATAGCTCATTGCACGGGATAGGAGGATTTGGCTAATAAGCATTATAATTTACATTCATGGAAAGTGGTTTAGTAGCATGAGTGTGATAAATCTTGACAGTATGTGCACTGATTGAAATCTGCAGTGTTTTTCCAAATATTGTAAAGCTCTCTCACTTTCTAGAAGAGCCCGTGAAGTTGTGTGCATAAGAATTGACAAGCTACTTCTGTGATAGCAGTGGCTGTGATTACAGCAGGCTTTGTAGTTACTTGTGGTTGCAGAAAAGTGTGCTTTTTTGGCTTGGATAGCAGTTTCTTGTAATATTCTGCAGCACACAATGGATAAAAACCCTACCAAAATTTTTAATCTTATAGACCAAACTAAATCTATACTGTCAAATGCTACGTTTTCACTGTTCTCATTTTCTGTACTGAACAAGATGGAAATCACGTAGGCTGTATCCTAATGCTGCCAATGTTGCAGTGAAAGGAGGCCCACTTTAAATAAACACTAAATCCAATTTCAGTTAGCCCTATATCTCTCCATTGCAATTTATTTTTCTTTAAATATGCAGAATGAGAGTCAAGGCTTTTCATTTCTTAAGCGATGAACAACTGGAGCACTATGACACATTTATATAATGCTTAATTTCAGAAGCAAGGAAATTAGACAAATGGATTTAGTGAGTCCAGAATTTAGATCAGGGTTAGCTTGCGAGCTTAATGTGCTATGTTAGACTTTTCAATGATGTTCCTTTTTTGATGTAGTCTCTATCACCATTACACTCCCTTCCTATTGATGTTCTTCCTCACATATCTGTTACAAGTTCTTACTCTAGCTGTGAGGGAGGGCGAAGCTAATTAGATTGATGTTGATGATAATAAAACATATCCATCGCAATGTTTTTCTGTGTGTCTGAGAAAAGGTGAATTGGCAACTTATCTCCCTTCCCTTGTGGAAAAACTCCCCAAATGTAAATGTTAGTTGCGGGAATCTGTAGTGTCGTGAAGGCAGGAAGAAATGGAAAAACTATAGCCCTATGTTACCAGTTACTGAGGTGTGGTAAGGAGTATCAGAGAGTATTCTGTGACATTGAACAAGATTCCATAGAGCTAAAATTTGTGTATGCTGCAGCATATGAGGAGTTTTTGCAACTTCTCTCCCAACTCCTAAAGATGGTCTTTTTCTCGCAGATTTTTTGTGTGTACAGAACCATTTCATTTTGATATTTGCTGAACCTGAATTTACAAGACCGAAAAATTTTAGAAGTTAAATGTTTTACTTCAAGTTCAACACAATACTTTCTTCAGGATGATTTTTTTCCTTACTTAAATTAAGCAGATGTTTTTGTTCACATTTCCTGTTCGAATCAGACAAGTTGAAAACAGATTTTATAGGGTTTGTTGTTGTTCAGCCAGTGAACTAAATATGGAGTGATTACTATGTCATTATTCTTTTTCCATGCAGATATTTTCTGACGTGTACATGAATGGCTTTCTACCAACTCTCCTGTGTCTTTACAATGACTCTAGAACTGCTCTTAGTCCCAATTCACACCAGTTTTATCTACAAAGGTCTCAGGAAAGTCCATAAGCAGGTAATTAACTTCAAATAGAGGAGCAGACACCCCCAGAGGAGAGCAGACATCCACATCATCTAGTCTGGGTCTCGAATTAAGATAGGATTTGGAGTTGTTGCTTTTAGAAACCTAAGTTCCCTTAGATGCTAAGGAGCCAGGAGTTTCCAGAGGGTAGTGAGAGCAGCCACGCTGACTGCTTAAAGTGAAACCAAGTGACTGTCTCAGGTAAGAAAGAAGGTCTGTATGCTGAAAGGTGAACAAAAGCTTAAATGTGTTGCTGAACACAAGGGCACATAGCTTAGTATCCTGCAGCATCAAACAGAGCTTTGTGGTCAGGAAGGTACACAGCAGCCTTTGCTAGAAGTACTTTGTCCTTGCAGTATGTTGCAGTAATGAAATCCAGCTGCACTTACGGTAAAATATTTTCTTTTAGCAGTCTTTTATCAGTTGAAAAACACTGAGTTTATGAAAGCTCATTTGGTGTACAACAAAATCTATCTATTCCTCTAAGAAATTTCAGCTATACTTGCGTAAGAGTTTCTTCTATTGGCTAATGTTTGCAAAGTGCTTTGAAGATGAAAGCATTAAGTGCCTGGTGTTATTACTACTATTATAGAGCGTACTGTAGGTATGCAGAATGGAAGTATTCATGGAAAGTAGTTATTTCACATACTCACACTGAAATAACTTGGGCCATGTTTATCCCTGGTGTAAATTCAATGAGGTAAGTAGAAATCTATCAGGGCTGAACCTGAATCAGGTTAAGGTCACACAAGGGCCTATTTCCGTAAAAACATGTTTGTCTGCAAAACCACTGAAACACCGTGACAGTCAGTTTTCAATGTCATCCATATCCCCCCAAGTGCTTTCATCATTCAAAAGCTTTATTTTCAATTTGTTGCATTGGAGGAAATGTTTGAAAGCTGTCATTTCCCATGGAAAGGCACTACAACATTGACTTTCAAAGAGCATAAGTCATTTTTAAAAGTGGGCCTGAGACTTGTAAGTTACTCAACTGCTCTTGAAGATTGTGTCCTTTCCAGTAATATGAATTAGCTGTGCTTTGGATATCATAATGAAAGCTTTGTACATCGCTACCCAGTAGTTTACTTGAAAGGTGAATAAAATGATGAAATAAGGGAGTAGGCAAAGCAAGAGGGAAAGCTGGAGAAGCAGAAAAAATACGTATTTGTATATAGATTTTGCCACTTGACATAGAACCATAGAATAATTTAAGTTGGAAGTCATCTGGTTCAACCCCACACACAGAGCAGGGCAGACAGAATACGGTGCATTCCTTTTTAAACACAAATTATATTCTAAAACTCTAGGAAGATTAATGGTGCAAAACCAGGTAGGTTTCTTGCCCCCAACTCCAACAGCCCCTCCTGCCCTCCTAGGGCTGAAGAAACAAAGCAGGTAAATTATCTTGCTTGTGGTAATGCAGAACACTTGTGAGTACTTTATACTGGGAGAGGATTCTTTGCTACAGGATCCCGCCTGCAACCTCACTAGCACATTAGAAGTCTGGCTTTTCTAGCAAGAACACTTTTCTAGCAAGAACACTTTTCTAGCAAGAACCGAAGTCCCACCTGCACGTGAGGCAGACACGGTGCTCTGAATGAGTCAAACCTTTAAAGGTCTTCTGAGCTTTTAGGAAGGGTAGGGAATTAATTTACGACTCAATGACACTTGCTATTCCAGTTACTTGTAAGACAAAGATAAGAGAAACTCTACATACCTTCCCCTGTGTTAAGTCTTGTTTAACAAAGCCTTCCAAGCACAGTAACAACTAGCCTAAAAAACTGGCTCTGGACTGCTTAGGTTGTGCTTCTTTTAGCTGGAAGTGCTTAAAAGTGGCTACCAGCCTCATCCGTAGTGTGATGCATAATGGTACTTACGTATGTTCTACAGACCTGAACCTTTCTCACATTCACAGCAAAGCTATTGTGAGGTTTCCCAGCTGTTCAGGCAAAATTATGTTTTGCCACTTTGAGGATGATACTCCAGCTTTTCCTGAGCAGGAGCAGCCATCCATACATCCCTAAGGCTGAAGCCCAGGTCATCCAGTGCTGGTGACATTAAGGAGCTAAACACACCCACTGATCGCCAGACTTAACATAGTGATGAAGTTACTCTCTGGCACCATGCCAGAGAACATTAAAATAATAATATAGATTTAAAACAAAATCTTTAAAAGCACTTAGAGTCAAAGAAAAATTTGAATCTTAGGCACAAATGGCCTGAAGGCACCTAAACAAGTTTCCAGAGTGTTTGCTAAAGCAGTAAATTGTGTGCAGAATTTGTGCAAAATTTGGAGGTGAAGGGGTTAAAGGGAGGGATGCAATTTAATTATGAAAAGAATTGGCCCATTTAAAACAATAGCTTTACAGTTTCTGAATTCATGGTAATTAAATCACAGGGTTGCTTCCTTAGGCTTTAAAAATCGGCAATGGAGTTCTTGTAATCCTCTCCTGATCTTCTCAGGGCATCAGGACTGTGGTTTATTGACATGTAATTAGATCAGGATGTCACTACATCAATGTCAGTGTAAACATCACTAAGTAAGTAGCTGATCCTTACAAGATCAGCAACCTAATCTCCTCTGGGATGCCAACAGGCTTTGTTAACTCTTAGGCTTAGGATTGTATCTGTTCTTTTAATGCCAGACTCCCAACAACTGTGGGAGCTTTGACATCTCAAGTCAACCAGCATCTGAAGTTAAACTAGTTGAACTGGTGTTCTGGCAATTGCAATACCTTGTCTGCTAATAGATTTTATTGATTATAAAACAAACAAATAATGAAATCTTGCTGCTAGCGCTTTTTGCAGGGTGGGAGGGTGGGGGTGGTCTTTCTAGTTTATATTTTTAAGCTGACTGTAAGTCACCTGCTCCATAGGTAACTGAAATTACTAGCTTTTAATAACACTTGTATAGGAGCTGATTTTGTACTGGCCTTATTCACAGCTTTAAAAGTCTTCAATTGCAGTTGAAAGAAATCTTATACAATAACAAGTTAAAAGATTAATCATAAATCGTATTTTAAATTGCCAGCAATACAATCAAAGGAAATTGTTTCACAGAGTAGAGGTTTGAAATAAAAGTTCCACATCTAACAACATTTTCAATGGAGAAAAATATCTATAGATTTATTTTATTTTGAGGGAACAGAAAAGACATCTTAATTGGGATCACGTCAGCTCAACTGATTTGTCCACAAACTGTAAAACCAGTTCTATAGTCAAGCCTTCCTTTTTAGTGGACCCATGTTCCTTTAATGTCTACAGTAATTGTCTTTTCTTAGCTTTCAGACAAACTTCAGAAATACAATGTAGACCACTGGGCTTCATGAGGACAGTTTGAAAAGTACAGGTTGTTTTTCTTATTTGAACAGAACTTCCATAGACTCTCATAGAAATTAATGTCGGGTTTTTCTATAAGGTTACAATGTAGTTGTGAAGCGAAGGAATAAAGGTGTTGATGTTAAGGCCTAAATCTCTGCCTATATTGAATCATAAACAAAACTCGTTACCTTCCACAGGTATATTGTCAGGCATATGGAACTATTTTCTCGGTGGGGAAGTGTCATGCCAAACATTGTAATTGTGTGAAATTCACAGCCCTAAATACTTGTAGATGGTTAAACACAACTACGTAAAATGAGGAAGAGCATAAGCATGTAAAGAACAGCAGTTGCAAAAAATCAGTGTGCTGAACTGATATCCATTTTATGTAACCAATAGGAAATATGATTTGGTTTTAGGTGCTTAAAGGGAAGGTTAACAAAGCTTTAGGAATATTTAATATAAATATAAATAATATAAATAGTATATATTTATATAATATAACCCAGAATATAAATAACCCGGAAAGACACCAGCAGTATTTGGAACCTAAACAAATTTTAGCATTTGTTGCATTTGAGCACTTGGTAGTTTGTGAGCAATGAATATGAGTGGGCCCCGTTATGTCATTTCTCTAAGCTAGTGCACACCTTTAAAAAAAAGAAAAAAAAAGAAAAAAACCCCAACCAAATCTTGCGAGCTTTTGTGCTGAGATGTATGCCCCTGTGGGGAACTGAAGCGGTGAGAATCACCAGTCTATTGCTATTATGCCTGCAGGGTTGAAGCTGACCGGCTGCTCTTTATGTCCTTTGTGCTCAAGGGCTTGGACTGCTAGTTTTTCATGGATTTGTTTACTCTGACCTGCATACATATCAGGAAAACTTAGAAAAAGGTAGTTACCTAAAATAAATCCAGAAGATGTGTGCGGTAAAACGCTCATTGATGAATCCAGTCAAAATGACTTGAGAATTTCATGCATAAGACTATTTTTAAATTCTTTTCCCTAGGGGCTAAGAGGTTTAATAGAATAAAAAAAAATATTTCCCACTCTTAAAACCAGACATCTGAATTAAAAATGATATAAATTTGTTTTAAGCTAACAGAGCTATTAAGTGTTTAAAAGCTGCTAACAGTGAAAATCAGGGGGAAAAAAGCCTGAATACAAACTTAGAAGTAATTGCCTTTTCCTGCCTTTGGTCTCAGTCAGCCTGAACCTTTCTCACAAGCAGGGATGTAGGGAAGTTGTGAATGGTCTTGATGGAAGGTGAGTTGATACTCCGTAACACCTCCAAGGATATACTGTAATGTAGAAAGTTGTGGCCTTCTCCAACCTCCTAAAAAGAGGAATTCCTGGGTAATTTATTCACACTTGCTCTCTGCACCTGAATGACTGCCATGCAAACACACCAGTAACCATGTTAAAAAATAGATTGATAGACAAACCCAAACCCATTTCAGACGTGCAAAGAACATGTCTTTCAAGCATGACTTTTAAATTTCATCCAAGTTTAGAAACTATTGACATGAGACAAATACACTGTTCAACCTCTGTTTAAGTGCATGCTTAAAAAACTTTCCTTTTGCAGGTAAAACTCAAGTCTAATGGAGTCTTTCAGAGAGCGAGCTTACTGTATTGGAGGTTAGGAAGAGGTTTGGGTCATTTGGTGGAACAAAGCAAAGGTTTTCACAGTTTCCACAGCTGCTAATCCTTTAAACATTACTTCAGAAAAAAAAAAACACAAAAACAAACAAACAAACAAAAACCCAAGAAAAAACCAAGAAAAAAAAAAAGTTCATTAAAAAATGTCCACTTTTTCCTCTTTAGAAATGAATACAATACCGCAAACATATCAGTCCCTTTTCTATTTGTCTAAGTAAACCAGCTTATGTGAATAAGGGAAACTGAACGAGACCTTTTCCAAAAACACTCCACCAGTCAAAGCTGGAAAGGTCAAATTGTTTGAAAATGACTAATGATTAGTTTATAGTTCCTTTAATACACAGGTTCCATAACAATGGAATTAATCTTTAGAGGAAAAACATTAGAAGGTAGTTTACTCCCAAGGGAGACGTGCTGGGGTTTTGTACTAATAGTTATGATGAGTACTCATCAGGACAGACAGCAAAACCCCAGGACGTCTCATTGTTTAATCAGTTCGGGTAATATCAAGTTGATTAATCAGCTGCGCTTCCTTCTGACAGAAGCTGTTCGTGTTTGCAGCGGTGGTAGCACTCCTCACTCTGCATAACACAGGAACTCCAGTCTCTGACGTGGGGCAGAAAGAGCAATGATTCATTAAGCTTCCCCTATCTTTTCATTCTGTTTTAGGTTTCGGGGATTTTTTTTTGTTTGTTTGTTTGTTTGTTTTGTTTTTTGGGTTTGGTTTCGTTTGGTTTTGAGGTGTGTTTCTTTTGAACGGAAAAATGCTTTGAAGTGAAATCCTAGAAGCATTTTGTCTGTGTGTTGTGACTACTGCTAGTGTCTCGAACGTGGTTTGGGTGATTTAGTGATATCACGAAAGCAAGACCTTGCCCTTGACTTCCTCGTGGAAAATTTCCCTGTTTAAGTGAAATCCGTCTTAGTTTCTCTGATAAAGATATTTTTTGAACACTACTATAGGTGTGAGGAAAAATTAAGAAGGACATGCCTGCCTTCTGCATTTCCCAGCCAGAGCACACCCCATTCCTGCTGGGCCAACATAGAGCCATTTGGGTGCATACGAAACCAGGCTCTGCGCTTCTTTCACTCATGGATCCTAATCACAACAGATTCCCCTCTTCCATCTCCATGTTTTTCCTCCTTTTCTAGGCTAATCTTTGTCGGCACCCTGAAGCACATGTTTGCACATGCACAAATGATGCAGTGTACTTCGAGCTATGTGCTTTTGTAGTGTGACTTGTTTAATGATGGGCATATATGAATGAGAGGTAGGTGCACAGGCTGCCATGTGGTTAAGTCAATGTGAACATGAGAACCGGTTCCAAAACTGCACTTCAAGGGCTAAACTCAGTGCAAATGAAAGGTGTCCTACTAAGCGTATCTTTTAAGCATTGCAATGGTTGTGCTTCGGTCATAAGAAAAATGTTATACATAAGTATCATTTGAAGTCCATATAGTTCATGAATGCATAACTTAGAAATGGAGATGGAACCTGGTGGGCTGTGACAAATTCCTACGTGATACAAGCATCCATGAGTCAAATTCCTGAGCTTACTGCAGTGCAATTAGCCTGAAACTGTGAAGAAGATAATTCCATTTTTAATTCACAGTGAGTTAGATTTGATAAAATACAAGAAGGTACGCTGTGGTTACATACAGCTGGAGTGTTGCAGTGGATCAAAACAATACTTTTTTTAAGTGAAAACCATTTAAAACTATTTTATCAATTTTGTTTTATACCATTTGTTCTGAGAGCATGAAAATGCTCATTTATCCATTTTGCAAACAGGAAAGAAAATGATTAAATTGCAATAACGATCAGTGAGATTCTATACAGCCATTTACTATTACTATCCAATAATGCACTCTAATGTCTAAAGTGTCCTTTGGTGACAGCTCCGAAGCAGATCACTGGTGCTTGCTACCATTAAAGTGCTTCCTTTTTAAAGTAATTTATTGTACATTTTACATGGCTGTACTAGGACATCTTGCTTTCTTTTTTGCTGGGTATCAGGTGAAGGGTTTAAGGAGGGGGCAAATGAGCAATATAGGTACTGCTAGATTTTAGACATTTGGTTTTGGAGTTCTTTGAGGAGATAAATTTGAGAAATATGCAAACTACAGATGGAACTTTGTGTAACCTGGGAAAAAAAGCGCTTATATTATTGGATGTCATCATCTTCTGTCCTCTCCATTTGCCTGCCTCTATATGTGTCTTCTTTTGTCTAATTGCACAATAATCATAAAGCAATAATGTTTGCAACTTACAATTCTTATGAAATTGTGCCTAAAAGAACAAATGCATGTGCATTAGAATGTGCTATTATCCCATTAGGGATGGGAAGAGAAACATACCTTTGAATTTCAAAGACCTTCAACATCAATGCATTAAATTGGAATCAGTCATTTAATGGACAGAGATGGAAGAAGAAAGGATATCTCTTTTTTTATGAGTTCTCTTCCTTTTCTTTTTTAAAAATTACTGAATAGAATACTGTGAGAAAAGTCAAGTCATCAGTGAGCATTTAAGAACATCTCCGGGCAAAAGTTGAAAGTATCGGTTGTTGCAGAAGTGGAATTTCCACAGACTTCACGTTCTGTCTCCTTGTTAAATTTCTCAGTTAATTACCTACTTTAACTAGCAACCTCAAGTCCTGAAAAACACGAAGACCATCTAATCCTTCTAAGAAAGAAAAAAATCAATTTATTTGTTTGGTGTGCTTGTCTCAAGTGATCAATAAATACTGTAGCCACAGTAGGAAGAGCTTAAGGGTAGATGGGGAAGTTTCACTTTTACCAGGGTTACTCTGGGCCAGTTTTCTCTTGTTTTGCTCTTTTTTACAAACTGATGTTGTAGTCTGATATTTGATTTCTACTTTCTGTCAGATTTTCATAGATAAGCCTCGAGTGTGCAGTCATTTCTGCATAGATGCAGATCCTGTGAGGACAAGAATGTGCACTGAAATCAAGTTGGCCTTCCAGTCCCATGAGATCATCTTTGTCTCCAAAGCTGTAGATGCAATTGCAGAATCGGGACTTCAGCTTAGAAAATGGTCTGAAATCCTGTAGATAAGATGCATGTGGAAAGTACCTGTGAAACAGAGGGATGAGAAGAAACTGAGGCTTAGTTACAAATTGCATCTGTGTTCACATCCAATCTGATTCATCTGCTTCTGGTCAAAAAGCAAAACAAATGACATTGCACTCCAGCCTACCATTTTCCAGTTTAACATGCTAGGGGACATTTGAACTGGATGTTTTAGTTCTCAGATACATCTCTAATAGAATCCTATACTTCATTTGCTATTGAGAAACAAGTATTAGGCCCTGTTGTTGTATGCACATTTTATGAGCTGGTGGGGAATGACTGTGTATTATTCAGATATTCTTAAAAATGCACCTTTAGCATAACTGTTTATTTCCACGCAGAATAAAAGGAGGTCCTACACATAAAGCTTGCCCAGTGGAGACATAGTATGTGTAAAGTAAGATGAATATAAAAAAATAGTGATGATGCAGAGAGTTGTTATTTATTTATGTTCCACAAACAATATGCACATCACCTGCAAGGGGAAAATTCATAAAGAGAAAATGCTACCAATTGAGCTGTACAAATCTTGAATAGCTGATTCATAACAAGTGTGCTTTAGAGGGATTTGCTACAAACATTTTTACTTCCCCTCTGTGTATGAAGAGGTACCCTGATAACCCCAGAGGCACAGTACAAAGGCCATCCAGGTCAATGGATGCCTTTGCACTGGTTTCAGTAGGCTTTCAAGCTGGGCCACACTGTAAGACTTGCAGTGCTTCCAGTGTTCAAGGGGTCAACAGTTTTTCAGAAATGCATTTCCATTAAAAACTGCATTTTTAAAGAGTCATTGGTCATAATGGTTTTGCTCAGATGGAGCTGTGACTTGCTATCTGTGGTCTTAATATAGATGCAATTTTAAAGTGTATTTTTAGGTAGGTTTCTAGGAACTGAGCAGACATACAGCAATACAAAAGGGAGGCAGGTAATGTACATTTGAAAGCCAGCAAGTGGTTATGTTAAGTAGTCACTTTGTCTTAATATTTAATAATAAACCTTATGTTCTACAAAACCCTTTTAGGACCTTGATCATATACGTGGTTAATTCTGATGTTTTCAAACTTTTAAACTGCAGTTTTCCATTCCTGGGCTGAACTCAGATTTTTTGAGATTTACTGATTAACATTTGAAGACTGTCCTGCTACGTTATCTGAATTACAGAAAAGAAAATATATCTTAGAAATACTGAATATGCACTGGAAAGACTATCTGTGGACATCCAGTCAGCTTGGGGGTAAAAATGGGAAAAGCCACAAAAAAAGCTGCATATTTCTTAAACCTAATAGACGAAAACACTTCCATCATGGTATACAGGCTTGTTTCTAATTTTACTTCCCAATAATGCAAAACCAGAATAAGGACAATCAGACATCTTGCATATAAATAATACTTCCTAAGGAACAGTTCTTTTGCCAGAGTCAGGGGCTAGAAACAAACTTCTGGGAACATGAAAGTCTCAGGAAACATTTTAGGGCAGCCTGAGGAAGCCTGTCCTGTTTCAGGCTCTATACTTTCCTGGACTGGTCTTGGCTCTTCGCGTGGGGGTGTGTGTCATTGGACAGTGCCAGGATTGCTCACTTCCACATGATAAATCACGTTACAAATCAAGATAGTAAAAACTATAATAAATGAAATCCAAGTTTTTGTTTTGTGATTTGACATATTTTGCACCATTGAGGGAAATGTGAGTTAAATATTAAACTCTACTTTGCATCCAGGACTATGTTCTAAAAACTAAGCTGAGATAGTCAAATAATCACTTCAGATGGGAGCTTTAAGAAAGAAAACAACACTAAACATTGCAAGACTCAGAATGAAATCATGGAAGTGGACAACATTGCAATTTACATGAGAGATCATATGCCTGTCATTGAAGGACATTCTATAAATACCATTTCCTTTCCTAAATTTTTCCGTTGCTGCTGCTGTCAGTTTTTGCTTTTTAGGTATCCTCCTGCTGTACTATTCTGCCTTTGAAAGTCAGGGTGGAGAATTACCCTCACATAAGTCACACATGGCTGGAGAGATCACATACTTCAAACTTAGGGAAGCTAGGTACCTGGAAGGCAAAACTGGGATAGCTCTTCCATCTTGCTGGAGAGGACTAAGCAACTAGTGTAATGTAGGGGGAAGAGAGACAATTCTTTCTCTTCTTTCCTTTGCTTCATCTTTTCAGTTTTCTCCTGTCCAACTGCCCACTAGACATACTGCTTTCCAGATTCACTAACAGCTAACCCTAGAACATCGCTGGCATATCACTGTTAACTGTGACAGGCATTAGACAGGTTAATGTCAAAAAAGCCTAAGTAGGTCCATACAGCCACAGCCAGGCATTGAATCCCCTGGCAGTTGAGGCCAAGAGCCGCAGAGCCACCCTATCCATGGCATTAGGTCCAAGTCAGGGTGGCCATGTGCAAACCAGCTCCTGGAACTGGTGCCGGGCCCAGGCCTCTACTGGGAATGGTCCCCAGGCACAGCTGGGAACAGACCAAGTGGAAAGCATGGGCCAACGCCATGCCAGAAACCTGTCACACCACCTAGCAGTGTAGAGAGTCGAGCTCCACCACCCACTCACCGGTACAGAGGCAGCCCACAGCATCCGCCTGGCTAATTGCTTGTCAGTCCTAACATTTCTATAGACACATCTTCTCCTTGCTTCCCTCATATCACCTAGCAGACAGACAGAAATGAAAAGTGATGAAAGAGGCACGCATCTTCTCTGCCCCTGAAGACAGCATGCTGTATGTCTCCTGCCCAGGCCTGGAGACGATACTGCCTATTTCAGCTACCCCTTATGCCTGGAAACCACATTTGCTTTTAAAGCATTTGGTTTATTTCATTAATTGTGCATGTAATTAATATATGTGCATTGATTTGAAGAATGGATTTAATGATGAGGAAGGGGAGCTCTGCATTCCTTTTAGGCAGAGGAACATTTGATGGGCTGGATATGTCAGGCCAGAGAAGTGTGCATTTACCACGGGGGGTTATTGATTCTCCTGGGGTGCTCCTGGCTGACAATGGTGTCTTTAAAAGATGAAAATGCTTTGGGTTTAACATGGGACATGAGCCAGGAAAAAAGATTCATGCAAGGCATTTTCACAGAAGCAGAAACATAAGGTAAGTAATTTTCTCATATAGTGCATGTATCGTGTAGCAGAAGCAAGCCAGTCACCTTAAGCTTCTCATATATGTGTATGTTTCTGCCGGAGAATGGATGATGGCATGATACCATAGTTTGGACTAGCAAGAGGAATCCTTACAATAGGATAGCAGGTGTGTCAGTAACCAGGGAAGAAGACCTGTAGTGTTTTGGGTGAATCTTAATCACGTCTTGATTTCAGTGTCCAGATTTAAATTTTCTCATGAACTCCCACAAAGGATAGCCACTTTCTGTGAGCCCACTAATGCAAAATAAAGGGAGGGACTGGTAGACAATTTAATTGGACAGAAAAATAATTGTCTTTATAGGCAATAATCGGAGATTTTAGCAGACATGGCGGGAATGTGTGTGTGTCTACGTGCAAGTACGAATGCATATACATATCTGTATATATAAGCGTATGTAAATATAAAAGCATACATAAGTATAAATGTATATATATGTAGAGATGTTCATACCAAACTTAGCAAAGGTTTGTAAAGTTGCAAATTAAGTCTGTTTATTGGTTTTACCAAATTATATGGAAACAACAGGCTTAACTAACCAGCTCTGGAGCAGATCCCAAAATTAATGCTGATGTGTCAAAAAGCTTAATAAGGAAGGATTTAGCCAAAAAAAACAGAGGAGAAACGTAATTAAAGATGAGAAAATCTGAAATACTCCACTTAATTTTACTGGAGTAATTTTGAATTATTGGCCCCATGAGATATCACTTTCCTCACTTCATAAATTTATCTCAACTATAAGATCATCTTTGGACCTAGACTTTTTCTAAGATATTCAGGATTTGCGAATATAAATTGCCTGCATTTCCTATCCAATCTGACAATAATCTTGAAGAATATTTTCAGCCTGAATGGTGATTTCATATCCAATATCATAAATTATACAATATTTCTGACAATGATTGCAATACTTCCTCTCTAAACTAACTTTAGAACTCTCCATATTGGTGACATTATTTAGAATATTCACTCTGAAAAGTGTAAATTTAATTCAACAGTTGTACCACATTTGCTACATTATGCATGGTGTTCAGCTTCACCACTAAGTAACCTCTGGAAGTGACACCTTTACCGGAGAAGCCTGTATCAGGTTGTGCTTGGTATATACAAAGGAGATGAAGCCATATTTTTAGTTTTCTTGAATAATTTTACTGCTTTCTGGATCCTGGACTTTGAGAAACCGAGTTTTTTTCTTGTCCCTGTCTGGTAGAATAATGAAGGAGATGCCATACCTTTAGGCTAGATTCTGTAAAACTGCAGAAAAAAGGACCTTTTTGCATTGCTGGGATACAAGCCATAAAAAGGTCAATTTTATGGATGGAAGTGTTACACTTGTATTTCTAGGCTTTGTTTTTTTCAGGGAGCATGGCAGGAATGGACTTAAGGCTGTGTAATGATCATGACTGTGCATTTCAGTTCTTACCAAGGAATTTTTTTTTCCTTTTACATTTTCTGGATTCTCGGTATTAATTTTCACTACTATATTCGCATATTCAGGTGTATACTAGACTTTTAGCTGCTGAATAGGTTTTGCTTTCATGTGAGATGTCAGACAGACAAATACACAGTAACTTTCCATGTTGTCTTATTTTACACCCAAGTTGAGTTCAGTGTTAGTCAGCAGTTAGCACCATCAGAAACGATCAGCTGAGGTAGTGCTCTCACTCTGCCCCAGGGAAAAAAACAAACAAACAAGCAAACAAACAGAAAAAACCCTTCTTTATTTTGTCAATAACAAGCCATACTTGCTCTTCTTGAAAAAGAAAATACAGTTTCAAATAGCTGGAAATTGAAGTGCCATTTCAGTAAAGGCTGGTGTAAGTAGACGACGTCATCTTGTAGACCTGTCAGATTGCTTCCATCAAGAGTAAACTCACTCTAATGAAAGACTCGCTAACACAGTAGTATTTTAACTACAGACTTAATGCAGTGAGGCTTCTCCCTGAGTCCCGAGGCAGGGGTGCTGCAGCAGGCCATGTTGTTCTGGGCAAGGTTAGTGGCCCATGTCTAGGTTCCTTCCACTCAAAGTTAGGCTGAGGAGCTAATGCTAGAAGTGAGTTTGTCCCAGGCTTCACAACCGCCCATGGAGAGAAAGGTTCACTTTCAGCAGACAACTCAGATTGCTGTTGGGCTGATGGCTTTCTTCTCTGCTGACTATAGAGGGAAACGAATTTGGCAAGCTCTTAACTTGGTTCTTCAACTAGGTATCTGAAGTCAGGTTGGATTTATTAGAAGGCAGCTAAACCTTTTCCACTTTCGCTGGCTCCTAGAGGAATTTTGTGTTGATGTAACCCAACATATGCTCCTCACGGCTTCCAACTGCTCTGAAGTCATACTGTAGAAAAACACCTCAAATATCTTTCCACCTCCCCTTAAGTCCTCAGAACAGAACACAGCTCAGATCACAAAAATTTGTCTGACTGGCTTTGCGTTGAGACTATGCCCACTGAGCTGTATGGCAACACCAGAAAGTAAAACATACTGGCCTTGACAAAGTGACATAATAACTTGACAATGATATAATATCAAGGAAAAAATTACAGCATGTTGTATTGAATTGGTCCTCATATCTTTAAGTAAAAATATAGTATAGTTATGCTGACTGAAGGCCATTTTGTCCTATGACTGTGAACATCAACAGTTACATTCCTTCCTTGCTTTACTGAAATAAGTATTTATACAAGCATCATAAACAGCAAGGTAAAGCAGCAGTTTTTATCCTCTCATTCACAAGTATCTCACTAAATTCTCTGAAAAACAAAAATGGTGTATGAATTTGACTTAAACAAAGAAAAAGTGTGAAATAAATCAAGAAATAAAAAAAAAGAAAGGTTATGTGATACAAGAATTTAAATGTCATTCCTGGCAAGAACTAAGGACATATTTGAAAAGGCGTTTGAGGAACACGTCTTCACAGCCTGAAAGCCAATTATATATGAGGACTGCTGTATTTCATTACACAGCAATGGCAGGTACCACATAACTACAACAGAGCTGCTAAGTTACAAGAATGATTGTGAAATTCTGGGGACTCTGAACCCTAGAGTAGTTATTTTTATTCTACTGTATAAATGTCTATCCTCTGTAAACAGTTTACATTTGGCCATGATAGAAAAAAGTTTTGGTTTTACATCAAATTTCTGCAGTTCTTATTTAGCAAAATGCTTAATTTTAAGGCGCCCAAGTCTCTGTGAAATAAGTCTCTGTGAAATAAAAGTCCCATGGGTATAAAATTATTTTTCTCATTCTTATTCTCTGTTTCTCAGAAGTCACTTGCAGTGTATTTTCAGTCATTGTTTTTGAGACTAAAACATGTATAAACAATGACTGCATCCTAAAAAAAAAGAAAAGGAAGCTTATTTAAAAAGACTGTTCCTTACCCTATTCACTGAACACAGAATCAAGCCCTTATTGTAACATTACCCTTCTAGGGCCATAGGGTGCAAATACAGCAAGCATACCAGAGCTCATTTTGCAGGCTGAGAAACGCAATGGATTTCTCACCTGAAACAGATGCAGGTGGAATCTTTAAGTTATTTTATATCTTCCTTTTTTTCTTGAACTGATAAAGGAAAAAGCTCACACCAGGTATGACATTTTTTTACTAAAAAATATAAAATATAATGTTGTATCTATAAAATAAAATCTCCAAAGAAATTGTGTGAATATCTGCTTGTAGCAACCCATAAATAGCTGAATGGCAGGTTGGTAAAAACCCTGACCAGACTGGCCAAAATTCTGCTGGACCGTTTCAATCTGATTTCTAGTCCTCTCTGTTTTCCTAAAAGTGCATTTAACGTTTGAATTAATAGCTCCCTCACAACTCTCTACTAACTCTTTCTCCATCGTTCTCAAGGGTCACAACTAATAATAATTACTTCTGGAGAAGAAGTTTTTCCTGTGACGACTTAAACCTAAAAACAAAACCCAAAGAGTAGTACAATCCCCTCAGGACAGCATTATTCAGTTTTAAATTGCTCCCACCAGAAGACTTAGAATTTTACACATATCCAGAATTGCTTTTATAATAAAAAATAAATGTTCTATAAGTGACAGTATCATGGGAATATCAACAGCAGTCACATAAGTCTAGTCAATTCTGTGAGAGAAGCCAGTGTTCCTTGAGCTCCTCGCTCTTCCTTTTTTTTTTTCATGCAGCTTCCTGAGTCACCACCAGTTCTCAGCTTCACTTTATTTTTCGATGTCCATTGTTTGATAGGTGCTATTTTAATTGCATTCAGCTTCTTTAAATGTTTGTTCATCTGGAATATGAGTTCACCTCTCCTGATGTGCCACTGCCCATATTAAAACGTTCATTGCATTTAATTCTGGAGTATTCTCAAAGTCTGTACTCATTCAGATCTGCATGCTTTCACAAGGAGATTTCCATTTTTCCTTTTGACATTTATTACCTCTTCTATTCTTCTGTCAATATTTGATTCATCTATGAGGTGTTCCTTTGCTAATTACAAATTAAGTATTGCTATAAAGATGAAATTCTTTCCTAGGATAGGTACTGTTGCCCAAAGGACTCGGAGTACAGCTATTCCACACATTATTATTTGCTATCTATTATACAAAATGAAGAAATAATACTGTAGAACAAGGCAAAGGGGGGTGATACATTATAGGTGAGAAACATGGGTTGTAAACAGTGAAAATGCACTTTCTTTTGCCTTGAAGAGGCTGTATTTTATTTGTGCATATGGCATGTGTACTATCAAAACTGCAGCTCTTGATGCAACTATGTCTTGCCTATTGGTACCCATTCTCTTATATTAAACTGCAAACAAAACCTGTAGAGGCTAAAATCAATACCACGGCAATCTTGTCCCAATCCCTTCTGTTGCTGTTTTTAAACAAAGAGAAATGTGAAAACGAGAGCAAAGTCTTACATGGCAAATGGGCATAAAAACAAGCAGAGAAGGAACAAATCAGGTGGATTCATTTATTCCCAAAGATCGCCTTAAGTCAGGCAAAACAGAACAGAAATTTTTATTAATCTCAGGGTAAAAATTTAGCTTTTAAAAAAAATTTTAGGTGCATGGGGGAAAAATACACTTAAGCATGGTAAGAGGGGGAAAGTACTGTACAGCACTCCCCTGGACAAAGCAGGTGGCACAGCATTTTAATGAAATTTTAAAGACTATAGCTATTGCAATAGGGAAGTTGGATTTGCGTTATTTACCCAAGCTTCCTCAGATTTAGACCTAGAAAATTAAATGTAGATTTTTGTGTTCGTAACAGCTAAAGTTACAATTCTTGCCGCTTTATCTGCAGCCAGGAGTGCTGACTGTGCAGGTTCATACGCTGCAAAGGCACACTTGCTCAGAAACGTGCGGGGCACTTTGCTCGCTCCCTTTCTTTAATTTCTTTACTCTGCGTCGTTGAGAGGGTTAGAGCAGATTTTTGGTTCACATAAAAGTGTACAGTGTTAACTAGGTGACATATGGGTGGATGAAACATTACTGATTGTCCACTGCAGCCAGGGAGGCCGAGTTTCCATAGAGATAAGAAGGAAAAGTGCTCCATGCAACCTAATTGGTATGCATCTCCAGATCAGGTTCATTGTGCTTTTGCTAATGACAGGGTTGTCTCAGTAATAAGGATGGTGCACTGGAGAAATTTGCTGCCTTGGTATATTTTTCCCTGGCAGAAAACTACTTAGAGACTGTAGTCAGTAAGAAGAGTGACTGGCAGGCTGAAGGGGCTGCTTAGCAGCATATGGGGGAAGGCTGGCGCTCTGTGCCACATGCATATGGCTGCCATTAAACTCCAGCTTTGCGCTTTGTGTATTTCTGGTCCCATGCCAGTAAGCCCACCTGCTGCAAGAATACTTGTAAAGCACAACTCAAAAGTGATTGAAAAGCTACTAGAATAAACTGTAATAACACAGTGCTTCACAGATGGGACATAATTGCAAGCTAAAGTGTACAGCCTCTGCAGTAATGAAAACACGAGCCATTAAATTAAAATCATAAGGGAAAAAACTATAAAAGTCTGTTGAATTTTTTTTTTTTAGTTTTATTGCAAAACTTCAATTTTCTTGCCCTCATTAATCAAATACTGTAAAACTACACTGCTACTTTGTCTGAGTGAAGATTCAGGCAATTAAAATGATGAATGTAGATTAAAATGATGTAACTTTTGTTATTTACTTACTTGGATAACTTAAGCTTTGGGCAGCGTTAGGAATGGAAAGCTGACATGAATCTATCAATTTGCAGATTAAGGTACGGTTGGGACTTTGCATGTCGAATTCACTTGCAAAAAAGCTGGTTTGCAAGAGAAAGGTGCCAGTATAGATTTTCCCTCCTTAATATTATTTTTGCCCTTTAAATAATACTAATTTAATTTTTCTAAAAAAAAAAATAAATCGAAAAAAACAGACTTTAAAACTGTGTAAACACACAAAACTACTTGAGCAATATCAAAGCAGTTTTAATTAGTGGTAGTGTGGTAATAATGAAATCGCTAATCTGACATGTAATTAGTTGTACGGTGTGTATGAGTGTTATGTGAAGCTGAATGGGCTCAGCAGGGCCCTAATACATTCTGGCCTCTCAAGGCGTTCTCTAGTGGAGAGAGGCCTGACAGAGCCATCTTTGTTCTGTTCCCTTTCTGTGGGTGGGCGATGCAAGGAGAAAGAAACATTTGTTTCACAGTAGTCACCGAAGTAAACAGGCTCTAAAAGCCTTTTTCATTTTTAATTATGCATTTCTCCAGCACCCGTCATAGCAAAGTCCATAGGACAGGTTTTAAGTATGCCGAATAATGCCTGACTGGTTAAAAATATGTATAAACGTCTATTTAAGGGAATATTTATAAATCTAACAATTTAGTTCATCTTTACAAGAGGGTCTTTCCTCCCTTTAAAAGGATGAGCGCCTTCCTAAATGTGCCATTTATACACAATTTATGCAGGAGTTGCATTTGATCTAGCAAAGACTTTGGCAAACACTAGAGGTGCTAATGAGCTACCCGTAAATGTTTGATCCCATCTCTTTTCTCCTCTGGAACTGGCCTCAAAAAAACAAACAAAACAAACAAAAAAACCCTCTGAAAAGATAGCATCCATTCATTAGCTGCCTGAGAACTCATAGCAACATCAGATGACTGGCATGTTTTAATGTACTACCAGTGAAAAGAAATTTATTTTTCTAAAAGACGTGCCAAGAGTAAGGTATATTGGCAGCCTCCCCATCGTAGATTACTACCAGCTTTCCTAAAAGTGTAGTAAAGTATATCTGTACCCCAGAGAATCTGGACAATATTTCACATATGGACAATATGGACAACTGAAAGAAAACAGTCGGCTTTATTTGCTTTTGCAGAGTTATTCTTTTTCCTTAGTCAGGCGAGGCAACCAGGCATCTTCTCTCTGAATGAGATCGGTTTGTTCTTGAGTAAACAGAACATCGCGTGTTTTGCTCACACTTGGTAAATTTAAAGCTTGCTTGAGTGATTAGAGTCCAATTATTGCCAAGCAGCAATACCCAGGTGCAGACAAATAAACACTGAAGGCAAAGTGCTTATAATCAGTTGCTGGTTGTTATTACTACAAGTTAGTCTCTAATGCTAGTGTTTATTACACAATACAGGTATCTTCTCTGAATCAGATAATTTAATCATTACTCTCCTACTGGTGCTCCAATGCTCATATTTTATCAATATTTTTAGCAATAAATCTTCTTATTAACCTTCTATTATGGTTATAAAACCAGGTAGGTCCTTTTTCTTCACTTAGAAGACTGCTCCTCTGATGTGGTGTCTTTACATCATGACAGAGCTGTACGAGGCAGTGAGAAATTACTTGGAAAACTTGTCAAACTGTACTGCCTCAGAGTTATTTATTTGTTTACTGCAAGCATCACATGAGATCATCAGGGACATCTGAATGGGGAATTTTCTATACAGACATTGCTTTTATCTTCTTTGATGGTAGAAATCAGCAGTTACTAGACCAAATTCATAAGGTCTAATTTCTGAGAACCTAGTTAGGCAGGGGAGATGACACAAATCCTTAGTTATTGGCCTGTATCCCCATACTGAAAAACATCTCAGCTTGGGGAAGGTAGTGGGATGAGTCTCCACTAAAAAAATTACTATTTCCAGTCAGCAAGGAAAAGCCGCATTTCCACTCTTCATCTATTTTTGTATAAGCTGACACAGCTGGACAAAAATAATTTTTCCATCCTATGAAAATTTTCAAAACACATACAAAAAAATTTCCCATTCCATTCTCAACTTTAAGAAGTTGAGATTTCAGTTTTGAAAGCTCATCCAGACATTATTTTGAATTCAGTGAATTGAAAATTTCGGCTGCAATAATTTCATATGGTTTTACCTCACCTTTTGGTCTTGTTATCTTCTTAAGTGTACATGTTAAAAACAAGATATAATTGTGTTATATAGCACTATATATATGCTACATATAAAATTGCATGCATTACTAGATATTTTGCATGATGACACTTCAAGTGGGAAAGTAATTTTCTCCTTGGAAAATGTCAAAATTTTTGTCTGACAATTTCAAAATATTTTTTAAACTTTTCTTGAATTGGGAAATGTTTTTGAATTTATCTTTTAACAAAGACAGTTTTGACTTTGCTGGAGAATTCCCAACTACCTCTAACAAGCATGTGGAAGGGACTCACTGGTACAGGGGTGTACAATCTGAGCATGATAATTCAGGAGAAGAAAGAGCACAAAATGATGAATTGACTTGGCCCCAGTCTCAACAGCAAGATTTTAGCAGAGTTTAGCATGCTATTGAGGGATGTAACACAAACTTTAATAAAACACCTGAGAATTTGTTCTCAGAAATCCATGGAATCATGTCTTTCTCACTACTCCTGGTATCCTTGCCACAGACCCTGATAAAATAATGGAACTGTAAAGGAGGCAGATATATCATTTAAAAGAGCTTGTACCCTAAAAGAGCTTAAAAGGTGAAACTACAATGAATTTATTTTAAAATTAAGAAATAAGACAGATAAAATGGAAAATGGAATTTGGGTAATGTAGGACTTGATGACCATACGTAATATGGTAAGCCAGTGGAAGACAACCTTTGTCTCTTGTGAGTCTACTGAACACAGAGGTTCAAATACATCCTTCACACAGTCAGGGCACCCCTGTCAGCTGTGTCACACCCTCTCCCTGAGTGAATGCTCCCATCTCTGTGTCTTATTTGGAAGTGTTAAATAGCCTCCCCCCTAGAAAGGTGAGGCAGTGTGGTGCTAAAGGCTGAGGAGGGGTTGTACTTTGTACTGGAACATGGCTCATTTGTTACTGGATCTAGAGTACAGCAGTATCTCTTCTTAATGCTCCTTTAAATATTGGTTAATTCTTGAACTAATTTAGTGCATTTGTGCCCATCAGTTCCAACCTGCAGTTTCTGCCCAGCCCTTGTTGACTGTAAGGCCATAAACAATAGAGTACTGCTAGGTCATGGAGTTCAAGCTGACTCTTGAGGACTGTATTGATCCCATGTCAGCACCCACTGCTGTCAAACTTTACCTCTGTGTGTACCTCAGTGGGTCTCAATAGCAGGCTTTCAAAAAAGACCAAAAACTTTTAGCGCCCAAGTTTGAAAGGCAAAGAGCTGGTATGAATGGTCATTGCCATAAGCAAGGACCACTGTGAAAGCAGAGGAAGGAGTTTGTTAGGAATTCATAGAGAGCAAATTTTGTCAAAATTCTCCAAATTACAGAAATACACTTTGAAGCATTCAAATTGTGTCTTTTAACATACTTGCAAGTTTTTATTAATTTGGAGAATTTTTATGGTTGGAGATAGCTATATTTTCTATTTGTGTTTTTTCTGTTTGTGCTTTACAAAAACAGTATTCATGGGAAAAATAAATAAGGAAGTAAAAATATGCTTTTTGCTTTTGACAAATGTGGGAGCTGCAAATTACTGGTGGAAAATGAATATTTCCATCTTTGTGTGAACTTGGTGAAAAGCCAACATCTTCCACACAGCTGCAGAGGTGCAGGGCCAAATTAATTTGTGGTGCAATTCAATGGACTTCTATGAAATAACATCAGTAAGAGTTTAGTCCCCATGCCATAAAAAACAGTATATAAAATGCTCATGGTGGTGAGTAGTATGAATAGAAGCTGATGTAACACATACCCCCATTGGGGTTGAAAGGGTACAAAAGCAAGTGTAAGAAACCAATAAGCTTGTTATACTTCAGCTCTTTAATTATCAGTAGTCCTTGTTTAATGGTGCATACTTACTCTTCTGTCCCCTCCGTGTATAGTTAAGTCTGCATTCCCATATTTTCTTATATAAATAGCAAAACTAAAATGATGTACTAGTGCAGAGTTTGTCTGAAGACTTGTAACTGCAGTGTTTTAGACTATAAAGGGCCTGCCAACTCATTCCTTGGTCCATGGCGTCTCATCATGGGTCACCAACAAGCCAATGGGTGTTTGTAATCCTTGAGCTCCAAAGTACCACAGGTGATCAGAGATGCACCTGGAGTTACAAAGAAGAGGCTGCTGCCACACCCCACCTGGGACATATAGCCATGTTGGCCTTCTGAAGCAACATGTGGGAGAGGAGACTAGCATGTACCGATGTCGGGTTTTACCCTGTCTTTACAAACTGGCTAAACATTGTTGGATTTACCTTTAATTCTGTTCTAATTTAAGATTGCATGATTCTTTACTGTCTCTAGAGTGTAGAAGTGATAAACAAAGTGGTTAAAATCCATCACTTTGGCTTTCCAGGCTAGATGAGGACAAGGGGAAGAGCTCTATGGTGCACAAGTAAGGCATGGTGGAACTGAGGGAACTGGGGTGGTTTAGCCTGGAGAAAAGGAGGCTGAGGGGAGACCTTATCACTCTCTACAACTGTCTGAAAGGAGGTTGTGGTGTGGTGGGCGTCAGTCTCCTCTCCCAAGTAACAAGACATGCAGATGTGGTGCTTTGGGACGTGGTTTAGTGGTGAACTTGGCAGTATTTGGTTAATGGTTGGACTTGATCCTAAAGGTTTTTTCCAACTTAAATGATTCTATGATTCCACCAGCATGCATTTACCCTTTAGCAGACTCTGTAAGGCAACCTGCAAGTGTTTATGGGTATCGATCACAGCTGGATCCTACTGAGATGTTGTAACTACCTCTGAAAAGAGGTACATTTATTGGCCTGCTAGGCATGTATAAATTCATAAGCCCCTGTCTTCCTAGGAACATTTTGAGGTGGGGCTGGTAGCAAGTGTTTCATTTATACAAAACCCACTTTTTTCTGTATTCAGATTTTGCCTAGCCATATTATATTATCACTTCTAAGAAATCGGCATATAATGGTGTGCATCTTTTTTACATAGATGCTACCCCACCCAGTTTCAGCAAGCTGGTGTGGTCCATGCAGAATCATAGTGTTGGTTTTATCTCAGCCAGTCAAAGTTAGTTTTACTCTCTGTTGTGCAGTTTACAAGGCATCATAAGGGCAACTGCCAAAAGCAACCAACTCTTCTTACTTAACAGTTCTCAGGATTGCTCTCCAGTCTTTTACATTTTCTTGCATACAATATGGGATAACTGAAATCAAGATTTCCACTTCATGTATACCCTTCCAAAAATATCACATTTATTGAACTCCAGACTTTGTTCTCTTTGAGAGTTCCAGTGTTTCTAATTAGAACTGAGTTTATTACTCTAATAGCTTTTATTCATATTAGAATACCAGTAAGACATAGAAAATTAGTTTTACAGTTTCTCTTTTTCAGCATACTTGGAGACTGTGGATCCACTTTAGGCAGCACTATGGATTTAATTAAATTCCAGCATTAACTCACAAAGGCTTTTTAGACCTTTACTTTGTCCCTTGGAAGTGAGTTTACATGTGGAAAATTCATTTCACAAGTAATGATTTTTAGAGCATACCAAAAGGTATTAATAATTATGGTTATTTTATATTGGACCTTAGTGACATGGCACAGATGGCTTTGATGTTTAATCAGTAGCTGTGCTTCACAGCTTATTTTCATTAGTGATTAACCTTGACTTATTATATAACAGAAGAACATAAGACAGAGTCTGAAAGATCCTTTCCTTTGCTATATCTGTCTTTGCTGTGAAATTGGGCCTCATTTTCAAAGAAATCCACAGCTGATCACTTCTTATGAATGATCACACATGGACCTCCATTCACTATACCAGTTCATAAATAAAAATGTGGCATTTGTGTATCCAAATTAGATGCTGCTGAGGTGTCAACCAATGCTTATTTAAAACGTTTAATGGGAATACATTTTTTATTTTAGAATTGTAAAAGACTTGTCATTTTTTCAAAAAATAGCATAGAGATTCACCCTTTTTTGAAAAAAACACTAGGCATGCTAAATTGTGCAAGTTAAAAAGGCCTGTGCTATATCTAGTATGGATTGAAGTCTTCACAGAAAGCCCTTTTGTATTGCTTTCCAGCTTTTTCCAACAAAAAAATCAAGAGTAAGACATCCAAGGTACTGTGCTGCTCCCTAATCACAACAATAGACACCTGTCAATGGACTTCTCTCTCTGCAGCTCTGGGGTTAACTGTGAGAGAAAGAGTCAGGACAAAAATACTTATAGAATAAAGAGTAGAAGTCAGAGAAAAAAGTGATAAAGAGACATTTTTCAGACTAATATTAAATGTCATGAAAGAACAGGCAAGAATATTCATTAAGTGTCATATGCCTCACAGTGTGAAATGTTTGATAAACTCAGAATTCAAAGCATTAGCCCTGAAACTGCATTTCTTGTGTTTCGAGCCCTGTTATTTCTCAATATCATTGTCCTACTCAAGATGGACTCCTGGATCATGAGGCATATCTGTCTGATTTCAGTATCAGAAGACATAATACCTTTTCTTCTAAAAGTTTAACATACTGTTCCTCCTTGGCCCCCAGTAGTAGAAGGATGCCATAAAAGAAATTGCTTACCTGTGACCAGAGCAATCTTTATATCCAAAAGTAAAAACAGAGAAACCTAGAGCAGGCTATCTAGCAACAATAATTATCAAAAACTATTACTCAAGCTATTTGTAGTAACTAACCTAGTCTGATGTCACTCTTCTCAGTAATGCAGTTTGAGGACCAGGATAAACTTAATACATTGTCATTTGCCAGATGTCATAGTACTAATCAAACTTAAATCCAAGGCATGGTACAGAAACCTCACATCCATCCTTATTCTTTACAGATAAAAGCAACCATAACCTTTTACTTTCTTTGGCAACTGAATAAAAGCATCCCAGTCCCCAAGTGGCAGAAGAGATTGGACAAAAGTATCTTGTTTTCCTTGTTTCTATAAAAGTCCAGTGGGTTGCTTTGCTCCCATATTTATTCCCACTCACCGATTAACAGAAAACTCCTAATTCTGCCAGAGTGCTCAAAATCTACATAAAGATGACAATGATGCTGGAAAAACACAGGTCAAGACAAAAGCAGTAGGCATCTATGTCTCCGTGCCCCCTTTCTGAGCTCTATTTTTTAATCTTGCTTAACCGAAGCATCTTGCAGTTCTTCATTGCATAGCCAAAACTGATACTGAGATAAAAACCAGAAAGTTACAGATGAATTCAGGGATAGCTCTAACAAGAACTTGTTTACTTTACTATTTCCCCCACTGTTCAGAGTGTCTTCCTTCAGGTTCCTAAATTGTTTCCCCACATGGTAGGTTCTTTTGGACTTTTAGAAGCTGCTCAATGTCCTAACACTTTGACGAACAAAACATTTCTGACCTTCCATCTGCAGTTTTGCTTTCTGTGGCTGAACTCATGTTTGGCCCTACTGACTTACATAGCTCTGACTTCAAGGCTTGATTGTTTCGGTTCAGTATATTTGAAATGAAACAAAACGCCTTGGAAAGAGCTTCAACTAATCAAGGAAGCAGCAGACTGCCTGCTTGACAATGCAGGTCAATTGTGAACACATCTTAATGTTTCTTCACTTTTTCGCCCCATTGAATTCTGATCCCAGTTCAAGGTCTCTTTCTGATTTTTACGGTTCTCCATGAGATTGATTCTACCTCTTTCAGCAATTATATTTTCCTCTGTAGAGATGACCTTCATGACAGATCTGGCCCACTAGAATCAAAAGAACTGTAACAGCAATGGTAAGTAACAAAAATGAGACCTTGAACCAGATGATGTAAATATTTATCATGAAATATTAAAAAAAATAGGCTTGAACATTTTGAGAATAATCTCATTTTTCTGATTGGCTTTCATTCAGTTTGCCATCAACATATATAGTCAATGTCTTTTATTTTTCTCTTTTTTTTTTTTCCTCCTTCTTCTTTATGTACTTGATCTTTTGTGTGTGAGGTCGTCATTTCCCAAGATGTGACTTGAAGAGCTTCAAACAGAAAACTGAGAAGACTGGTAAATGTTCTAGCTTTAGAAGGAGTTTAGATTAGATGTGAGTAAATACTTCAATCTGTGCTCATACACTGTCTCTCTATACTCCATAATTACCTAGACAATCCATCATTTATTTGCAGAACTCACACAGGTGAGGCAGCCTTAAAAGAAGAGTAACTTTGCTTGATTTGATTATGAAGCCAAACACTCAATCCGGGCACGGTAACAGGATCTTACAATTTAACCTTTTAAGTGTTTGGGCTAAATAAGATTAGATTTCAAGCCGTAGGTGCTTCAAAAATTCAAATGTTAAAGACAAGTTGCCACATCTTGCAGTGTCCCTGGTTTCCTAATGCACTAAACGCTGTCATAAACATGTATTCTTTCCTGGTAAAGATAATATTTTTCCATCCAAAACCCCTCCAGCAATGCCATGTAGCAATTCTGCCATTTCATTTCAGATCTATTTTTCGTTGTAAAGAGAGTGGCTTTTTTTATTAGGATACAATCTTACATCTAAAGAGACAATCATAAGTTAAAACAAGTGAAACACACATATGGACTAACCATATGGATGACAGTACCAATTAGTAGACATTTTGTATTTATTTTTTATATTTTGAGCACAGGGTGAGACCTGCCTTTTTTCCAGCAAGTGGCAAATTTGAATGTGAAATGTCATTAGTGCTGTTTTTCACTAATACAATTTCTTTTCTGAATAACAAAAAACACATCAGTGTTATTTTTAATAAAAAACCCACCCTTTAATTTACATACATTTAGGGTGAAGTAAATGAAAATGCATTATGTTACCACTGTGCTATTGAATAATGAGCCTATAGGGTTCTAAATGGGAAGGAAAGTTGTTTTTCAAGCCCTGTACCCACTGTTCCCTTTACAAAGGCGCCATTGTGATCAGGACACATGAACTGGGTTTCTAACAGTAAAGATCCACCTTCTGGCAGAGAGACTGGGAAATAAAGCACCCCAGTAAGCCGCCACTTCAGCAGGAGAAGCTGAGCTAACGAAGGAAGGACAGGTGGAACTGGTCCCTTGGCCTTTCAGTGACATTTACAGCCTCTGTGCAAGGACATGCTCTTTTCTTTCTGTTTCTATTTTCTCCAGTTAATCAGGTGACTTGAAAAGAAGCTAGATAAGGGTATTGTTTGCACTGACAACATCCTGATGATACTGTCAGAGGAGATCACAGGAAAATGTTCCTTTTTTGAACCAATAGAGTCATTAGGGAGAGTACTCATCACTTGAGTGCATCTAGGTTAATTACCACGGAAAATCTGGAACTGGCAGCTATAATTTTTCTGAAGAAAGTACTGCTATTTTTACTCCTGATGCTACAGAATGTCTCTTAAAGTACCTCGCAGGACCCCATTTTACAGCTCAATGGTAAAATAATTTTAGAAATATAGCTTTCTGGCTGAAATTAGTGGGATACTATCCATGGAAATTTAATGAAAGCACAAACTGTGAGTTATGTACTGTATGAATGAAATTCGTCTCTGTTTGCCAGGACTGATTACTCTCCTTCCCACAAATGAGCAAGCATATTTCTCTATTGCAGTGTCACTTTGGAAAAGAGAGAAGTGTCAGGTTGAGATGAATGACTTATCCCTGCACAGATGTAGCAAACTGTCACATGCCTGATTCTGTTTGCTATGGTACATTATGGTACAGAGTAGCCAAAAACCCTCCAGCATGAGACAAACACAGAATGCTGGTTTTGGATCAGCATCAAAGCACACACAGTGGATGCCTTTTTAGGAAAACAGAGACATGGTGTAGTTTTAACTCGCCCAATATTCAATGAGTGCTTACAAACCCTAACAGTGTTCATGATTTTTAAAAAGCCTCAAACAATAAAAGGAAGTTGCTTCAGTGTGCTGAATACTTATTCAAGTAATAATTCTTAGAGTACTGCTACTGTGGTGCCTGTTCTCTAAGGATCTGCGAAAAAGAAGGCTGAGTGCATTTTTTAGCCTAATTATCTTTTTTCCAAAATTATTTGAGGCCAGGAATGCTTTGTGGTGTTTGCCTAACCCTGAGGCGATAGGCATGCTGTCATGTCTATCCTGTCTACCATGTCTCACAGGTGCTGCCAAGCCAGAGCAGTCAGTGGAACTTGGAAAGTTACTCACATCCAGTTGCATAAATAGGATCCAAAAGGAAAACAGTTGTCACGGGTTTAGGGTGTGGATAGAGTTAAATATTAAATGGTTAATGCAATGAATCTCATGTACTACTCTCCCCTTCCAATTCACCTTTTTGCCATAGTAAAATTGTAAAAATATTCACTGTAAAATACTCTTGAGAACTGTTTTGATTCCGTGATAGTTACTTGGGAATTTGGTTAAAGATTGCCCGTTCTATGTTAATCATTTCCTATAGAAATGTGGATTATTTGACTGCACTGCCTGCTGGAAGCAGCTCACACATATAAATTATGATGCTTTGACCCATTCCACTTAAGTCTGACTGAGAGGCTGAAGTCTCCAACAGATGAAATTCTGTCAAGTTTCTTGAAAACGACAGCCACGTTAAGGAGATATATGCTATAGAACAGCTAAACAGCATTGTCAGACATCATAGAGTCTTCACCAGACAGATGAAGATGAATCTAGGCTTTACGAGCCCACCCTGGTCACAAAGTGACTTAATTTGTCAGAAAATTTTGCTTTAGACCCATTCCTAAATTCACGAGAGAATGAAGTGCCAATAACTGTTACAGCAGGGAAAAAATATTTCCGGTTTCCAAAGCAAACATTTTAGTAATTGCCCCTCATTTATTTGTATTTTCTAATTTGCTTTACATACTACAGGGAATCCTGCAATTACCCATAGAATGTACTGTCTGTACCTTCCTGATTGAACTGCCACCTCCCCTACACTTTGTTAGAGCTGCCATTCAATGCAGCTCTGATTCAGACTCAAGGGAATAGCCTTGACACAATGCACTGAAGGCAATATTTGCAGAGAAAAGGGATAATCGCTGAACAGCAGCCCAGCTCCACGTTTCCATGTCCCATGACCTCTTTTCTCTCCAGCCTTGGCATAAGAACTTAGTATAAGTCCCTAGGACTCCACCGTCCCCTTTCATGATCCTTTACCCTCAGGCGCACTTTGGAGGTACTTCTGACAGGTTAATATACTTCATGTGATGAGAGCAGTGAAATATCACAGTCTGTTTCTACTAGGGTTTCAGAGAAAGCTAGAACATCTTTATCTGCTGATATTTGCCAAGATCAACACCTCCAATTGCACACATTTCACGAAAGCTGTACTCGCTAAAACAGACTTAAAAAGTGAAACCTGATATTGCTTTTTTCTTTTTTTTTTTTTCGCTCCATTCAGCATTATTCTTCATTCCTAATGATATTTATGTTACCTCAGGCTCTTTTAGGTTTCCTAAAATCCCAGTTTCACATCATTTTAGGAAAAATCTTTACTACAAACCTACCCTTAGATTGAACTGTCCTTAAAAAATCAGTTTCCTTTGTAATGTCCAGCTGCATGATCTTTCTTCAATTAGGTGCCAGTATGTAAGAAAAAAAAAATTGTCAAAGCAGTGATATGAAAATATAAATTGTATAAAATACTGGTGACCAAAGTCACGACTTGACATCTACAATCTGGGGTTTTTTTTAGCATTATGCTAATAGGACTGTGTTTTATTTAAGCAGTACTATGGATTTGCATGATGCTTTATAAAGAAAATATCTGACAAGTTCCTGCTAGTGCAGCATCCTGCATCAGGCATAGTACAATACTGTGCAAGGGACTGTGGATGAGAAAGAGAACACTTCATCAGGAAAAAATAATACGCTCCCCCAAATCCTTACCTAAAACCTGCTATTTTCATTTAACATGTTTAAAATATCTGGAATGCAGCTTGGCCACATCTCTATTTAGTGAATTTGCTTTGTGTTATCCTGATTTTCAGGAGGATGAGGAGACTTCATCTTTCAGCCTACTCACTACCTCTACCCTTAGTGCAAACAGTGAATTAGTAGAAGTGCCGGTGCACTTACGTATACTCCTTACTACAGAATGCACAACCTGGGGGAGGGAAATTGTACGTGCGCCTTCATCCGGTTACCAAAGATTAATCATTTGTAAGGGATCACTACAGTCACCTTTACTTGACATGTCCTCTGACTTTCAGAAAATTTTAGCTTATATGTATCAGCAATGGCCGTGTGACGGCAAGGATGCAACAGAACTGGGGGTTCATGACGTTATTACGTTTGCATCAGTCACCTGCAAGTCAACTGAACATGTCTTGTGTGTCAGCTCTTCAATGGTGCTCTGCTTATGGCACTGTATATGTGAACTAAAGATGTGTCCTTTTCCCTAGGTTAAGACTGAAGCTAAGCTAAAAGGACTACACAAATGCAGTCTTTGCAGGTTGTTGCTTACTGTGCATTGTTCATGCTGTGAAACTACGTATTCAAATCTTACCTACTTTGGCCTTCCTCACTTTATCAAAAGATAAAAAAGGCAAGTCTAGGAAGTAGAATTTGCTGAGAAATCTGTCAGCATATGAGAGATACTTAGGGGAGAGGAAGAAGGGAAACATTATTATTGTCTTGATTTTTTCCTTAAAAAAAAAAATTTAAAAGATGCAGTATAGAAAAAAGAAGCAAGCAAAGAACCAGCCAAAAACAAAATGCAGAAAATTTCTGGCTAAACCTCAGAAATTCACAGTGGAAACCCTCCTGAATGCTGCAGCTGGGCTTCTTGGACAGGGAATGCAACTCCCAAGATGCACAGCCCTCCCCTCAGTCAGGGAATTGCTACCGTGCATCAGAGGAAGCCCCTGGCCACAGTGCATCAAGGACCAGCTAGTGAGACCGTTCTACAGAGATGGTGCAACTTGCATGCCTTACCTTCCATAAAATATCACACAGGTTTATTTTAATGCTAAATACAGTAAAAATATGTTATATAAATATAAATACAAATATAAATGTAAACATAAATGTAAGTATAAGTATACTGTGTGTGTTTGTGTGGATATTTAGAAAAATTTCATTCAGGCTGAATGCCTGAAAATGAAAAATTTAGATTGGTCAAAAGCTGGTCATGCTTGACAAAGTTTTACTGGCCAATGCCACTTTCCTTTCATTTCCAAAATAACTTGTGCTAAGTACGAACTTGATTTGACAATAAAATATTTTTTTCTGTGTAACCTTCAGCTTGCCAGAAATCAGCATCACATAGAGAGGTGAGACATTGCAGAAAGAGGTGAGAGGTCAAAAAAGCTTATCAGATCTAGTACCATACTTTTTCCCTTGAACAAGGAGTCAAACAAGCCTACGGGCCCTTTTTGCAACTTCTGTTCTGACAGCTTTCACTGACTGTTGTACACAATATAATTTGTTTATTTTACTGACTTTTAGATATTTCAGCAAAAGTAGCAATTAAATTTCCCTGTCTTTGCAGCATAGATGTCTCATTTTCATAATTCTCAGCATAATGAAGTAATTAAAGCACTTGCATTTATTACTTCTTATGAACTTCTTTGTCCTTTTCTAGGAAGAAAAAAATAAAATACATTTGAGGTAATCCCTCCTTTATAACCCCCACTCCTCCACCTTAGTTTAATATCCTAACAGTTAGACGACAATGTGCATCTGGACATCAGAAAAATCTTCTGAGAATGATACAATAAATCTCTGATATGATGTAATATTGCTCTCAAATACTTCCTCACTTTGAAATTATTTATTTATTTATTTGTGGTATTAGGAGATGCTAAAAATAAAATCTTATAAATAAGTAGTTAAGTGTATGCATGTGTTTAATTTTAAGATGTTTTTGTAATATGGCCTATCTGTGGCCTTGCTGACATTTGGCACATGAAAGCCAAGCCCCACAGTATTCCCGCTAATACTTTTTTCAGCTGAAGTTATTGGAAGTTTTTCTCAGTGAAGCCTGGTCAGGACCTTTATAATTGGATAACTGAAAGTGGCGTACATATCCTACATACCCACAGGTTACCTAGGAGAGATGGTAGCAACACATAATAATTATACGTATCAGTTACTGAGTTATGTTATTGAGAGTCATTGGTAGAAACAATATGTACAGGATATTCCTAATTATCCCTTCAGTTGGGTAGCATATTTCAAACAGTGGCAGAAATCTGTGCTTCTCTTTCCTTTACTCTCCCTGTCAGAAACAACTTTAGCCAACACGTTCCTGATTAGCATTGCTGTAATTTGATGTATTTGGCCCACGGTATTTTTATGCCTTCTAAGGTGACTAGGGTTATTTTCCACTTGATAGTACCTGAGAATATACTGGGTTTGAATTTTCTTCTGAAGTTTTATAACAGATTGAATTGTTACATGTTTTAAAGTTAATGAGACAATTAGCATTTTCATTCTGTCCTGAAAATATGGGTACTTCAAAGCAAAGGTAACACTTATTCTGCCTGCTTCATGGCTTGATTGTGTTGAAAGGTAGGGACTCACCTCTAACAAAGGCTAATTTGCTGTAAAGTTCATGTTTTCTCTGACATGTATCTTCTCGGTACTTCAGATATAACTCTTTCCCCCGATAAGATCTGAGAGGACAGTTCTCATTCTCACATATTGTCAGAGATACATCACCACCAGCACTGTTGACTGGAGGGCAATTCCCTTTGACTTCTACCAAGGTTGGCTGTATGTTGTCTCTTATTCTCTGTTTCTGAGTTGTCAGAAATTATTGCATAATTGATTTTCTAGTTGTTCAAGAGACCTTGAAACAGCTTTTCTTGAGCTTTTCAATTTTGAAGTTCTCAGAAACAGCACAGTGAAAAAAAAAAGTATAGTAGAGATTATTTTCCTGAAACCTGTTCAACAGGTGGAGCTGTATGCTGCAAAATAGAGTTCAGAAGTGAACTCTGTATGAAGAGATGTTTGATGAAGCATTTTCAAAGTTATAGAGAATGCCATACCTGCACCAAACACGTTTTTTTCAAGTTTTAGAAAGAATCTTTCTGCAGTTCCCCTAGATTGGGGTAAGAAAAATAAGTGTCAAAAAGGGTTGTTGTGATTTTCAATATGTTTCGTTGGTGGGCAGAAGTCCAGTAAGCTTGACTCTGCTCTTCCTTAGAAACTTAAGATGTAATAAGTGGAGCTGGGAGATCTTGGATGTTGCACAGCTGGTGCTCAGCATTGAATTACTGGTAAAGCGTAATGCTACATCAAATATTTATTAATCAGCACTCCTTATGACATTTCTTCTTTCTATTAGTGAAAGAAGTTTGGGTGACAGAAAACTCACAAAAGACAGTTTCATAAAAGAAAGCAATAGATACAGAATGTATTAGAAAGCGTCCTTCTCTCTCTGTCTATCTCTCTCCTTCCTGGCCAGTTTTGACCAGTGCCCCTTTGAGGGTGAAGAGAAAGATCTCTGAACGTTCATCTGCAGATGCTGATTCTCTTTTTTGCCTCCACAGAAAAGTGGATTATTTGCCCAAATTTTCTGATTCCTTTAGAATACACTGAAAATACAGTTTTTGAGAACGAGTGAGCTGTATTAATATCGCTCATTAATCCATATCTGCTATTACTGGTACATCAGAAGGTGTTTTATTTGCTCATGTCAGAGGACAGAGTATGCATAACCTAGTGCAGTCCTCAGTTTCTACCCCAATTTTAAAGAGATAAAGGTATTATTTCAGTAACAGGAGGTAATACATTATATGCACCTACTGTGACATAAATGTACATAGAAAGGAAAAGGCAGGAGGCGATACTTACAGCTGACATATCAGATATTTATTACCCATCCTTTGACAGTGTTGTACCAGTTTTTTACTACACCTGTTTACAAAAATACACATAAGCATTATCAAGCGGTAAAATGGTGGTCACTAGAGGAGTGGTTTTTTCACAACAGGAATAACTTTTTATCATTAATTAGCTGCCATTCTTTGACCTTTTAGAACCTTCACTTCATCAGTAATTTTTTCTCCCTGCATTAGTGCAGGCTGTGCCAGATTTGCTCGCCTCTCCTCAGGCTAATGGAACTTGTGAGATTTCTTGGAACTATAACCTGCCCAATGTGGCAAAGGCACAGAACCATGTCTTATCATTTAATCCTCTTAATTACCTACCTTTATTAGATTAAGTACTTACCTAATCTTCAGAACTGTATTAGCTGAACATGCCACAGTTGGAAGGTTTTACTCACTCTGGCAAGGGAAGAATGGTGTGGGTATTTCAGCTGTATTAAGATGACCAGTGCTTCTCTATGACTATGCTAGCAAGTCACTACTGGAAGTTTGGTTCACTTTTTTGGCTTTGATTAAAATAATAAGTTTCCAGGACATTATTTTAAGTTGATGGAAATAACTAAGGACACTAAGTTATAGTTTAAAGGAGATTAATCTCAACAGTAGAGAAGCGGTAATACTCCTTTTCTGTATTCTTTTTCTTTGTCAGGTTTTTGCCCAATTTTTCCTTCAAAATAAATGTACTTAGAGGTGTACTATTCTTTTGATCAACACTTTCATATAGTTACCTGGAGTAAAACTGCAGAATTTACTCTGCTGGTTTTTTTCTCATTTTTCCTAGGTAATTTATAAGTAAATTACATTTGCTATCATGGTATCTGGTCTTTGCTTTCTATGATTCCAAGTTCTTTAAAATGAAATGGTCACCTAAAAGAAGTTTAAAAAATCACAATGAAATTATAGGCTGGGTCACACAAATTGAGTGTATGGGTTAATTCCAATTTTTAAAAAGATCATTTTTAGCCAGCTTCTCTTGGCGTCTCTCAGTATAAATAGTAACAATCCACTGAACTGTAACCTGAGATTGCCTTTTGCAAATTGAAGCTATACTGGTATAAAAATGAACTAGTTGCAGGACTGGCAGCTATATGAATGAAACTGTAAAATCACTTGTAACTCTGGCATGAAAAAGGGGAATGTTTCAGAAATGTTGCAGCAAATAATTTTGAAATTTCAGATTTTTGAATTTATGTTTTTTAGCTGAAACTGTCAACTGAATGCAAGTTGCAAACATACTTGTGTTGTCACAAACTGTTTGTTCAGAGTCATCGTTATTTTTTGGTCACAAAAGTGATTTGCTCCTTCAAAAATGGCTAGCCTTAATTTTTAGCCATTGCTCTTATTAAGAATGTCATAATTATTTGTTTGGAATTTGTTCCATTTCCAGACAAGAACTTGGATTTTCGTACAAGAAGTTGGACTGGGAACAAAATAAAATCAAAATGAAAGATGATCTCTCTTTTAATTTTTATTGAATCATCAGTCTATTTTTCCAGAATTAAGAACTTTGCTTATTACTGGATTCTATTGTGGATAGTCATCACTTACACTGATAGGGTTTTTTAATTATCATTTCAGAGTGAAATGAGCATTCATTATAGTACAAAATAGGAGAAAAAAAATCACTAAGCAACATCATCATCTTTTTTTTTTACTGATCAGCTTAAAAGGTACACCCATCATAATAAGAAAAAGTAGCATGGAGAACACAGTTGAGTTCAAACACATATGGTATTAATCTCACATAATGAGCATTGCTTCAATTGGCAGGAGAAACCACACTAAATAGATGGTAAACTACAATTGGCTTCCTAAAAAATCATGGCCCTTGACTTTAATTCGTCTTCTGCATCAGTTTCTTATATTTAAGAATGCTTATTATTAGGTCTTCTTGCTGTGCTCTCCTCAGTTCCATGCTACTAATTGGTTATGAGTGATTCTGGTGTTCTCTAATACATCCTCCTCTGCTGCCGCTAAGTCTGCTGGAATTGCCACCACCCACCGTCCTCCCAGTGCTGTAACAACTGCACTTATTACACCATATAATATCTCTTTTCTAGTATTTTCTGATAATCTCTCCCAATCCAAAAGATATTCTTGATAAGATTTTGGCAATGGTATTCCTCTTATCTGCCTGGTATTTTTATGGTAAAATTAAAATTAGTTAAATTAGTTTTTTCATCTCTGTTTATCATTTCTTCATTTTGTTGATGCTAGAATATAAGGTTTTTTGCTGCATTCACTGATGTTCATATAACTGGACATGAGTTCTCTGTCCATTCTGCACGCATTTAGGGACATGTGTGTTTGTGCATGTGTGTATTGAACAGAATCTTTCTTGTAGGCAATTAATGGCTCTTTAAACACATATTAGTGTGGCCAGATGCAGCCAGATCTATGCTCACCTGTCTGTTTTGCAAGCTGGCCATGTTGCCAGAGGGGTTTATCAGCTTGGGCATGGTGCCATGGTTACACAGATATACGAATCACGTGCTAGAGCTTGTTCATATCAAACCAGCTGAGAGCAAGAGCATGATAAGGCAAATTTGTACATTCAGATGTACCCCAAAATCTTCTCAAAAGCACTTTTTGTGGGATCCTTCATTACCTTCTGATTGTATCATATGGCAGGCTGAAAAAATTTCCTGCTTTACCTAACTGAATTGTAAGATTTGGGAGTCAACACAGGAAAAAAAAAAGGCAAACTTTGGTCTGAAAGTAGGATAAATTTTTTCCTCCGTCTTTAACTTGAGCCTGTTTTCCTTGCCAGCAAATTTCAGGCAATATCAGTGTTGTCTGCTCTGAGCTGTTGTGTTTCCTTGCCACTTTCCCCTTCAGCTGTTGCCAGCAGAACCCTTTCTCTTGGTTGACTGCAAAAGGTCAAATTAGTGCAATGGGGAGCCATGGTCCCCAGCTAATATTTAGATTGTTTCAGCTGTTTTGGAGAGCAGTTGTTGTCAAAGCTAATAGTTTTGTAAGTGACCATTGCCATCACCATGGGAATCGGGAAGGGACGCCCTGTGCAGTCCCATATGTGCCACAGAACATGGGCATTTCTTCTCCACCATGGTGGCAATGAAGTTGGGGGACTGAGCTTTTTAGTAAGAATTGTAAAAGTGCCATTCTAAAATTGTATGTTTCATAAGAAGATGAGGAAGCAAATGGTCAGACTGGGAAGTTTGTAACAATTTTGATTTAGCTTCTGAAGAGAAGGTGCTTAGAACTAACATTACAGTATTGACTTGCATGCAGTGTTTTTCTGTGTCACTTCCAAGTCATTTTTAGAACTGGCCAGAATTTCTCATTTGTTTTCCATGGGAAATGTTTCCTTTTGCTAAAATTTCCTTTTAGCGTTGATTAGAAAAATGCCAAATTTTCCTTCCAAAAATGTTTTAGAGATATTTCAGGCATTTCTTGAAATATTTCGCTTGGATAAGAATAAAACATGAATCTTTAATAAAATGAAGCATTTTTATTACTTTCTATCAAAGCATACAATTAAATAAAATGTTCCCATGCAAAACTTCTGTGCTTTCTGGTATATTTCTGGCAGTGTTGACAAGCTCTTGCCATTGCTAAAAAGATAACTTTACTGTAATCACTCCTGATTCTTCAGGCTTACACGTATCCCCACCACATAGAATTAAATGAGGTACCTCCTGGTGTCCATTGAAATCTGATGTTCCACTAGATCTAGTGACTGCAAAAAAATTTTTATTCTTCTAAACTGTATCATTGGATATTTAAATGATGGAAAGGATATGTTCTAAATAGATCTATAAAACTGCTTTTACAATATAATTTATTGTTCAGTATGTAAGTTTCCTCATAGCTTTTCAAGAGATTTTTTTTTTTACATCGATTAACACAGGTAGTCCATCATGGCAGAGAAGTGCAAAGTATGACTCCAAGAACAATTACAGCATCTTTAGTTTCTCACTGGAGGATAGTTTTTAATATTACATTTTTGTGCTCTAAGTACTCCATATAGGTAGAGGCTATTGTGTTCTCTTAAAATAGTTCTTCTTCTGATATTTCTACATTTTCACTGTGGAAAACATTCCTGAATTTCCCTTATTTAGTCCACAAGGCTACAAGAAACTTTCAGCTGCCAGCTGCAATCTCTGAAAGAAAAGTTGTTCCAATCTTCACAGAATCACAGAATCACAGAATCACATGGGGTTGGAAGGGACCCCTGGAGATCATGTAGTCCAAACCCCCTGCCAAAGCAGGTCCACCTAAAGCAGGTTGCACAGGAACTTGTCCAGGCAGGTTTTGAATGTCTCCAGAGAAGGAGACTCCACCACCTCCCTGGACAAAGGGAGTCTTCAGTTCATCTTTCACAATTTGCTCTATGGAAAGTTGTAGGACGACTCTTAGCACATTTGCATCTTACAGGATGCTGATATAAACATGCATCTAGCATGAAGTACACTAGTAATGGTCTGCAAGTTAGTAGAACTATTCCCATGCTTAGTCAGGCAAGTGCTAGAGCCCTTCGTTGGACCAAGGCTTAGGAATTTGCCACTGTATGGTAGAGCAGTGTACAAACCCTTCCTTTCCACTGGGACATTTATAATTGCTTGTGTACAACCTTTGTATCTTTTACTTCTACAGATGACATTTGGTATCCTTGTTCATAATCCAGGAAACATCTTTTTTTGTCAGATTTTTACCGTCTTAAGAATGAAAGAAACAGGAAGAAAAGGTCTTTTTAACTGTTCTAAAATTGTCTCTGGTATTGTCTTTTGAACTGCTGTGGCATATATATGATAAATTACAGAAATTAGCAGCACTGTCCTTTCTTGGTGGCTGCCTCATATGTAGCTGGCTGTGACCAAACTCTGATCAAGGAGTAGCTTGTAACAACCCAGAGCTCCAAGCTACTGTGCTGACCCTGTCCTTCTATTCCTGCACCAAGAACACATCTCCCACTGTCTTACTCCTGCAAACTGACTGACAAGAGTATTTCCTTTTTTCCATTCACAGAAGTGGTAAAGGTTTCTCAGATTCAAAAAAAGTCTGAATCATTAGCATTCAAGTTATTCATTCATGCATTGATGGGTTCAGACCTTACGTTGGAGGTATGCTGTGACGTCACTAAAGAGCAGGAACAGCAGGAACTGACAATAATGTTGTTCAGGCCACTCACAGTTATGCATTGAATTTAACTGGTCAAGTTAGCAGCTTGATCATCCTGATGTAATTACATAGTGCCTGCAGAAAGACTGAGACTGACTCATGCCAGCTTGCCATCACCATAAGTATCATAGAGATGCATAGGCAAGCTAAGGAAATTAGCCAGCTACCTTACCCCTTTAAAGCTCAGTTAAGTGTCTAAACCTGGGTGCTGCAAAAACTCACATCCTCATCTGTGAATATTTCTCAGAGATACTCCTGGCTCTCAGCAGATTCAACCAGTACTGGTTACATACAGGTCATATTTTCTAAATTTCTTTGCAAGCAAGGTGGCTATAAATTTTCTTTTGCTGTGGAAATCTAAATTCTGAGATATTCTGAAAATTTAAATTTGATGAGGACAGATTCAGCTACCCAGCATGGATCTCTAATGTTATGTATTTCAGGTGCCTTAACTTGGCCAAGATATTTGCAGTAGGCTGTCAGGCGCAGCTTGGTTCCTGTATGTGATCTCTGCCCTTGTGGAATGGCATTTGGAGGCACAAGCGAATCTCACAAGAGGTCTGCATTTGTCAGCCATACCTCTTCTCCAGTGACGGCAGGATGAGAAGCTCTAGTTGTAATTCCATGCTGTAATAGGCCCATGGCAGCGCAGGACACTCTAGGAATAGAAGTGTCCAAGCCTGAGCATTGTTTTGCTTTGTGCTGTCCTCCACGCCCACAAAGTTGGGTTGGAGTTGGCAAACAGCAAGTTCAACCTGACCATTCATGAAGGTAGGGGGGATACTGTGAGTGCTCCTGTGTTTGTACTTTAGTATGTGGAGCATATTGAGTGGGAATTGATGTGAATTACATCACTAACAAAAAACGCCAACACAACAGCAGTTAAATGGATATTGCTACTGTCTGTTAATGAATGCTGAAAAAATTGTCATAGAACTGTCTGTAGCATTTTTTATGTTTTATTTGCCGTAGGACTAGCTTGAAGGAGGCCCTGCTGCTTTAGACTCACAGTCATGGAGTGAGACCATGAGCAAACAACTTTGGACTGATTCACTTGAACACTTATCCGTTAGAATAAAAGTTTGGAGCGCTTTTTTCTGCATTTATTTGGAAATATTTAAAATCTGCCACCTTGCAGGGCCTTGGATTTGCTGAAATTCATGTCCATTTATATTGCGCCTCTGTCATGCTCAAAAGTTACCTTTTAAAAGTATGAAGTATCATGGAAAGTGGTCAGGTTGCGTATCTGTTTTATTTTCAGTGAATAGAAGCATCCTTTAAACCTGAAGTCTATTTGTGATCTCGTGCCTGTGAATTAGCATGCAGAGCTACACAAGCCTTGTGGTGGAGACAGCGGGAGAAGCCAGCACTGGGAAAGAGCCGCAGCCGGCAAGGGAGAGGGCTAGCTGCAGGAGGAGAGGTGCACAGAAAAAAGAGAATGGAAAGCAGCTTCCAAAAGGGGGGGAAGTGGAAAAAGAAGGGCAGCAGCAACAGTGGAAGGGTGAAGGTGAAGAGGGGGGAACAGCTGCTTTTCCCCCTCGTATCCTGACTGAGTTTTTCTCTGAAATGCCCATGTTTTTTGAGCATATTGATTCTGTGACCCTCTTTAGCTGTTTGAACTCTCTATTGGAAAGAATCAAATTCAATCCAAATCTGTTTCTGGGATCTGTATTATTTTGCATTCCCTTGAGGTCTGAAGGAAACAGAAAAGACAAATGGTGTGATAATCACAGACCACACAGGAAAAAACCCAAATAAGGGTGAAACAGCCTGGGAGAGAGGTCTGATTTTCAGGGACTGCCAATGTGATGGTCAAATTTCTTCACATGTAACTGAAGGTGTTACTCAGCTCTGCAGTGGTGATAGTAAAATGCACTTCTTTGGGGTATGGAATTGATTGATTTGTTTTAATTATTGTTTTCAGCACACCTTTGACAGAATCAGAAAAATCTTTCTCTTTCTAACAAAACTACACAAAGCTGGAGTCTAAAACTGCAAAGGTAATGTTGAAAAGACAGGAACAGGGTCAACAATTTTAAAAAACTTGCACACATGTACAATACCATTAAGAAATTTTAGCTCCTTAACTTTTCACAGGCAGGGTACTTTTCTCATGCATTTTGTTGAAATTTTGTTTTGGCTCCTTCAGGTACCAAAGATACTCCTGAAGATACACTCACAACAACTTAATTCTTTGCTTTTGATTGTCTATAGCACAGCTTGTGTAATTTGTACAGGTGAAGGGCTTTCTCTGCCTGAAGTCCGAGTCCATAGATCCTGCAGCGGTATTATAGTATCAGTCTGTGCAAAACAGCTACTTGGGAATGCCACCTCAGCTTGGGTACCTCAGTACTGCCATGAACTGTAACTGATCCAGAGAGGTGTGAACTCCTATAGAACTAAAATACATTAGCACAGCATAACTGTTTAAATGTGAGCCCAGTGTAAATAACATACTGTTTCTTGGAGAGAGGGGCAGTTGAAAGAAACTGTAGTAACTTGGAAAGGGAAAGGAATGTTGGTTTAATTGGCTATTTAATGATTATCTGTTTTCTTCTCCTTCTTTTTCCTCTTCTTCCCTTTTTTAATCCAAACAGAAAGGTTAATCTAACTATACATTTAAGGCTTTTAAAGGCTCCATTACAGGACTTATTATGCTAAAAGAAACATACCTGGCATGCTGCAGTTTTCTAAATGTATCAGCGATGCATGTAATGATTCACTTAAACCATCATGGTCAGAATTCTTTTACATTATTTCTATGTAAATTGGATGCTTCACAATTACTATAATATGTGTGAAATTCCACTTATTATTTCTTTTAACATGGAAACTTTTATCACTTAACTTCAACTCACTGGACAGAATATTTGAACCATTTGCAGTCATTAGAGCATTTTTGTTTGGTCAAAACCCTTGTGGGATTATACTTTGGAAAAATAGCATGAATTACATTCAATGCAACTGAATGGCAATTTTAAATATATAAGGGGCATCAGGAGTGCTCATCATTATACTTAGAATTCAACATTATATTTTATCTGTTATGGACTTATTTTTACATTTACGTCTTTTATCTTCAAGAGACTTATTTCAGCATGTAACATAAAAAAAAAACATAATCCATATAGAAAAGGCTAACTGGTGAAGTACATCTACTTTTTTATGTTCTGGAGGGGCAATTTAAAATACTAGCTGGAATCACAAGGTTATTAGTTTGACCTTACTAGTCAGAAGACATTTTTCTATATCCTAGGAATCACTGGGTGAACTGGTACAGCAGGAAGTCTCCTCTACTAAAACTGAAGGTGATGTTCTTTGCTAGTCTTGAGACTCCGCGCAGCGTCTCTCAAAACTCTATAAGATTCCCAAAAGTCCCAATCCACATCAGGACAAAGAAGGCAGAAGATAAATTAGAGACTTCAGAGCAGCCTCATAATCCAGACAATTAGTTCAACAGGAGGAAACTGTTTTGAAAAGTCATCTTTGCCATTCTCCCACAGGCAAACTAGCCTATCTTGTTGGCTGGTAGGTCTTTTGAGTGGATCTCTCTGGCTACAGCTGTTTATTGGAACCGGTACTTGAAGTTCTGATGCCTTGAGATTCCTCTAACAGCCCACCTCAAGGGAGTATCATTTACAGACTTTTGAAGAGCTCTAAGAAGAGTTTTGGTACTAGAGAGAGGTAGCAATCTAGAATAGCCAAGAGATTTTGCAGGAGATGGTGCAGTTTCTTGTCCTCCATAGTCCAGAGTAACAGGACACTGATTTTTGTCTATTCTGGGGACCTTTCCTTAAAGCTTTTTCTTCTATCGTCTTCCAACCCAAGTACATTGACCTGTCATTTTGGAAAAGCTAGCATTTTCTGCCTCTGCTTCTTCTGGCTTTAAGACTTCTTGATCGGTTTCTATATTAACCACACTTGATAACATTTTTCCAGAAAAAAAGTTAACTGAAATTAGTGAATTTTAATAAGACAATGGAGCTGGGTTTTTTTGTTTCTCTGTCATGTGAAGATGCCATTTTTAAGACAAACTAATGAAACAGATTATGATTTTACTGCTCTAGTTTTTACTACAGTAAACTCAGTGAAGCTCTGTTTTTTTAATTTGCATGAAAATGCCTCCAGTTAAAAATATACATTCTGATTCCAAGAAGTGCTCCAACCCTTACACCACTGCTCTTTCACCACTCATTTTCAGAAACGAGTCTACTTGAGCTCACAGGGCTGTGTGCCTTTCATTTCAGCATCAAAACACAGAAGACACTTTAAAAACATGGCTTTTTACAGGAAAGGTGAAGAATCATATCCTGGGCCCTGGCGTCTGGGGCATGGTATCCTGAGTTCTTTCCTTAGATTTGACACTCAAGCCTCTGTGGCTTTAGGCAAAAAATTTTTGTCTCAGTTTCCTTTAAAGCAAAGGCATTGTAGAAGGTGATAAAAGTTTTCCTTCCTTTTGACATGACAGGTATCAGGCAATAATTTTCATTTTATTATTTAGACATTTCTTTGCTTCTCTACAATACAGATAGAGACAGTGAAAAATAAGCTTAACATAATTAGCATAGTTCTTTTTCTTTATTTCAAATAAAAACATAATTTTGTATTTGAATTTGTATTTGCAATACAATTTTGGGGTAATTTTATTAAGTGGTTTGAAGGAGATATATTGCATTTTCTAGTTCATTTTTTTCTATGTTTTGTATATTTTCATTTAACTTAATGAATATCTGTAATACATAAACAAATATCTATAGCTACATATGTTGCACACACTGCGTATTTTAACTGCAATTTTAAAAATATGTATTTAAAGTTTATGTTGCTAATAAAATCCAGAATAGATAAAGTAAAATATTTTTTAAGATGTCCACTACTACTCTTACACCTTAGCTGCTGTGCGCATTTATGGCATTATTTTAGATATGCATATACACATTTTAAAATGAACTATTGTTCTAAACATTAGTTTTCTATATTCACTATATTTTTACCTCACTTGTTAAAATGCAGAATGAGTGCTCAATTAAAATTTTACTTTTGAAGCTAGGCTACCTGGGAAATGCTGTGTAGTATATCTCTCTGCAATGCAATAATCATCTATTTAAATAGATATAGTTAAAAACAATAAAGACTCAAGTTTCATCGTAACTCATATTGGAATTAGTGGCTCTGCTCACAAACGTTGGATTGGAGGACAGAGACTGAACAGTGCTGTTACAGAGAATAAGCCACTGGCAAGTCAAGCAATTCACTGAGGATGGAATGATTAGCCACAAGGAGCACTTACAATGTGCACTGGTAATTTAGGTAATTGTATTACAGGGTTTGTAGACCCATGAATTACAGAGATCTTTTTAAAAATATATATTGTGCAATTTGAACATATCCTGAAGCAGACACCAGGAAGAATCAGCTATCAAGTAATTCAGACAAGATAAAGCATCACTGACGTATAGTATTTGGAAAAATATGTAGAAGTCAGCATGCAATAAAACTATAGCATACACGTTTACTGTAAGAACTTCTTCACTAAGATGTTAGGTATTTAGAGACCCCAAAAGACACAAATTTCCTGCAGAAAATTAAAAGCAAAACAAAAAGATGGGAAAAACATTAAGAAGGAGGTGGTTTCATTGGAATACAACATTATATTTATTTATGTTATCGTTTTTAAACATATGATACATTCACACCTAACCTAGCAAAAAAAAATCCTCATATTTATTTCCTTTTTTGCACTGCATATTTTCAAAGACCTCCTATAGTTAACATTATAATATAGTTAGTTGCTACAAATAATCTGCACTGATTATAGGAAAACTGTCAGTGTCTGTTCAAGGTCTGAAAAGGCTGCAGCAAATAGCTTTTCTCTTTGCCATGGAGACTGGGGTCTGTTTTTACGGTTACTCTGGTAACCAAAGCCTTTCTGGTGCTAGTCCTTTTCAGTTACTTTAGCTATTAAACCCTCTGGTTGAGACAAAAGGAAGGCGGTATGCAGACACTTCCCTATAAAGCAAATCTCAGGGTTAAAATTGAGCAAAACTTGTAATAAAGGAAATAAAAGCTGCTTCTAATCAGCTGGTTACATTGTAGCTGCGAGGTGTTTGTGTGCTTGCCTGCATATAGGAAGCTAGGGTCTGGTATGTTTGAATTTTAATCTGATTATTACAGGACTAGAATGGATTAGGCATCTTCAGTGCCGTTTCAAGGAACACAGTCTCTCAAACCTGTGACCCTCACAGTGCAAAAGGCATCAGTTTTCAAAGTTATCAGTCAGTGGGGGGATTTTTTTTTTTAAGGTGAGGATTCTGACATTGCTTAGGGTGACGGATATTAAAATAATTGTAAATAGGGATTACAGAATGTTGCCCCCAAAGTCATGGGTTTGTTATGTGCCATTAATGAACTTTCACAGGGACTGGGGTGCTTCGAAAACAAAACCAAAAAAAAGGATGCTGACCTGAAACCTTATTATCATCATGATAATAAAATACCCAATTCAGTGATCAATTTCATGAACTTGATTACAGAAGATTGGTCACAGCAGCAACAAAAAGATAGAAGGCTAAGTTGTAAAATGTTTAACAGCTAAGATGGTAGTAAGTGTCACTTCTGCTTGGAATCAGTAAGTGTAGGCAGGCTCCCAAATTATCTTGTTTTTCAAAATAGTAATGTTTTCACCTTAGGTAAGGTCTTATTATGGCAAGCTTTTACCCTCCCTACACATTTTGGGTTGAGCTTTCTACTCCAAATAAAGAGGATTTTTCACTCTGGAAGAAACAGCAGACTAAATAGACCACAAATAATATGCTTCACAACTGAACAATCCATTCTTGCTTTAACATGGTCAAACTAAGTAACTCTAAACACTGCAATACCCATGGTGATAAACCACTTTTGAGCTGGAAAGTATTCAATTATTTTTCATTTGAACTATTAAATGTGTCACACAGAAATTCCCCGTTGCTGTTTTCACCCACATAGATTACCATGTTTAAAAAAAAGAACAACTTTGTCCTATCAGAAGAGAGTTCAAACTAAAACACTGCAGAATATAGCAACTAAATTAAGATCAATTGGTATTTGTTAAGAGAGGAAGGTACCTGCAGTATTCAAAAAACTAAAGTATCTGTTCATCCATAAATTAAGTGCAGGATCAGAATACTGGACTGATTTCAGTTTAAATCAGATTTGTGCATTTCAATGCTCATTTAAATGTATAGGCATAATATTAAAGTTGTAAACGTAGGGTTTTCTGAGGCCACTGTTTGATGTGAGCACCACTACTAGAAAGGGCAAGAACTAATTCCTGATGCCAGATGTGCAACTGATAACCAGATGCTCCCACGCTAAGAAATAAAATATATTAAAAACCCTTTTTGTTCCGTTTTCTGGAGAAGACAGATGTTATAAGGAGAAGGGGAGAAATGTATGTCTCTGAAATGCCTGGAATCAGAAGGAAGTTGACTATTGCTTAATTTGTTGTAGTTAGTGATCAAATGAACTTATGGACATTCATGCCGAAAATGGATCCTGTCATTTAAACTGGTTTTGCACTGTTTCCAGAATTAGTGGGTTCAGGTGAAACTTTTGGCCAAATTTGTCCCCAGCCTTTCTGTCACCTCTGATATTTTCCTGTTTTCAGTGATAAAATGTTTATTCATGATAAAATGTTGATCTTGCATATTCATGTGTGTGGAAAAATCCAGACTTTTAAGTTAAGCAAAATGGATGACAACGGGTTTCTGACAAACAGTGATATGCAATCACTGAGCTAAACACAGCAAGCTCTTGGCACAAGAAGATATTATCACATTTGTCACTAGCCTTTTTTAACTCATTCCTTGTGTTGATACTTTATGTCCCAGTGAATTCTCCAACCGCAACCTCTCTTTCACACCCATATTCAGCAAAGCCCACCATAAGTGGCATCAGGTCGAGTATTCGAGCTTCATGCCCCCTGTCAGGTCCCTCATAGGGTGGGAACACTCTCATGAGCCAGAAAACCAGCCTTCTCTTTTCTTGGGCAGGCAGGTAAAATGGGGGTCAGGCTCTAATCTGCTAACTTTGGTTTCCTATTCCTACACCCAGGAATGATGCCCCTATAGCTCCCCTGAAAATCAATTACCCATGGCTAACGCTGTGGGCAGCCCTGTCTTTTGTAGGAAGCCTGCCTGGGCTCAGGAGTGAGGACTTGCAAAGCACTGCATGAAGCACATCTGCTGAGTTCCTCATACTCCTCCTCTGCAGGGCCAGGCACAGAAATCTGCAAACTATTGCTTTTGCCCTTTCTGCAGAGGGGGACAGAGATCCTTACTCCAAATAGTGCACAGGGTGATTGGCAGTCTGCAGTCCTTCAAGGAATTTTGCTTATAGGAAAAAAAAAAAAGTCATTATTCCCATTTTACAGGAGAGAAAGCTGAGATGGAGACTGAGTGACAGCTAAGACTAGAATTTAAACATAAGTGCTGGGATCCTAACCCTGCGTTGAACTGAAAACTTCAGAGCAAAGGGCTTAGACAAAACCCTCAGCTCCACTTGAGACACATTCATCTGGGGTAAAAGCATTTCTGAAGTAGAGCAAAGCAGTTCAGATTGAACTGAAAGCCTACTTGTATGTCCTAGTTTGCACATCACATAGTTCAGATGATGTGCCTAAACTGAAACCAGAAGATGTGGTCATCTAACCCCCAGGTCAACAAGGCCAAGTGCCGGGTCCTACACTTGGGTCACAACAACCCCAGGCAGCACTACAGGCTTGAGACAGAGCGGCTAGAAAGCTGCCCGGCAGAAAAAGACTTGGGGGTGTTGGTCGACAGCAGGCTGAACATGAGCCAGCAGTGTGCCCAGGTGGCCAAGAAGGCCAACAGCATCCTAGCCTGTAT
>KZ505985.1:348799-383036 GCA_002844005.1 Limosa lapponica baueri
GCCTAACCTGTATTGGTGCCTGACATTCTTCTTCCCCAGGTGTAGGAACTTACACTTGTCCCTGTTGAACCTCATGAGGTTCTTCCTTAAAGGTCCCTTCCAACCTAAGCGATTCTGTGATTGTGATTCTGTGACAAGAGGAAATGGCCTCATGTTGCGCCAGGGGAGGTTCAGATTGGATATGAGGAAAAATTTTTGCATGGAACTGGTTATTAAGCATTGGAATGGGCTGCCCAGGGAAGTGGTTGAGGCACCGTCCCTGGAGGTATTTAAAAGGCGGGTTGACATAGAGCTTAGTGACATGGTTTAGTGATGGTTTTTGTCAGGGTTAGGTTGATGGTTGGACTAGATGATCTTAAAGGTGCCTTCCAACCTAGACAATTCTATGATTCTCTGAGTCTATGATATACAGGTAAATGAGGAGGATTTATTGTTTGGCACAGAGTTATACAGAGAATGGCTGGAGCAGCACACTTGTCTCCACTGAAAGAGCAAAAGCTTCATAAGCACATTTGATCAGTGCATACCTGGAATGGTCATCCCAGGATAAGCTGCTCTATCATACTGAGTTTGTATCTTCTTTGAAATTTACTTTTGTCAAGCAAAACTGGAGCTCTGTGTTTCCCAAAGCTTTTGCACTGGCTCAGGACTGTCCACAAGTGGCCTTAAGGATGATCTGCAGCAATGCTGCTGGAGAGCCTTCTAGCCCTACTCCTCTTTTGTAGGATTAAAAGCCACGGGGCATAAGTATACTTGACCTTCTGCAGCTTGTGGAAGTGCAGGGATTTGTGGGGAGTGATGGAGAGGAAGCTTTGGGCTGTAGGATTTTAGAGAGAACATCTTTTAAAATGAATGTATGATGTCTGAGTTGTGTGGAGACGGTAGTGAAAACAGAAAAAAATACTGTTCCTTGTGGAAAAGAATGTTAACAATGGCATTAACAATGGCTCAGTACGGTGACAAGCTGCTGTATGTGTTTCCCACTTTATATGATCTTCCACAACTAAGTCGGTACTGTGTCCTTACACTGTTGCACAAGGCAGCTGGGGGAATTGTCCTGCACTTTTCAGATCATTTCTTGGCTGTAGCAAAAATCTTTTGTGTTACATAGTGATCAGTAATGCAAATACAGAGTCGTTTCAAGATAGGCCTGTCCACGTAAAACTGCATTTCACCAGGAGCTATGTGTAATTTTCACCTTGTGTAAGTACAGACAACTTTTATCAAACATCTTTACAATAGTGTCATAAATGAAGTGGCATGCTGAAGTATGATTTAACAGTTATAAAATCAGAGCCTTGAAGATATTTGCCTGAGGTGTCTTGCACTGGTTTGAAAGTCATGAAGCATAATTCCTGAACCTGCTACCGTGTGGAAATGCACATATCATTTGACTTCTGCAATTTACACTTACCTCTCTGTAACAGGGGAAAAAACATTTAGGCCCCAGTTTTGCCAAATCCAATGTGCAGAAGAAATCAAAAGTGAAATTTTAGCAATTAAAGCTTTTTTCCGGTAGATTTATTCAAGTGAACAGGAGCTTTGCGCATACAGGTAGCGCTCAGAACCCTTATTTGCAAGTTACCAAGAAGCATTCAGCAGCAAAGATATGATTAGAAGACCCATTTCTCTGGCTGACAATCTTGTGGCCTTGCTTCAGGTGCCTAAACCTAGACAGCCAGAACCATTTGAGGCAACTCAGTTTATCTGAGACATCCTTATGGTGCCATCAGGTATAATGCAGGAGATATGGAAAACAAACACTGCTCTGGACTGATGGCTGGGAGCCAGGCTGGAGACCCCCACCCATCTCAAACACAGTAGTTGCTTGTTTGGGCAAGTAAGGCAATTAAGTTTGCCTGTTTGGGCAACTAAATCACACATGCAGAAAACCAGCAGGAACAATCCCCTTGGCTTTTACAAAAAGACAATCTCATGTAGCTCACACCTTTTTTTTTGTAAGAAGTGATCACAACGGAGTCCAAAGAACATCCTGACTTAACTTGCTTACCCAAACACCCTGAAAACATTCTTTCAGAAAAAAAAAAAAAGATAAATTTACGTTAGGAAAAAATTATATAACTTTGTTCTAGTTTCAGAGAAACTGACTTTCACCTTCTCTCCTTCAAAATCAAAATAAAACAAAAACAACCTTAAACCAATTTCTTTTTAAACATTTTATGCCACTCTCATAGTAAATTACATGAAGCCTCGCTGAGGAGTAACATTGTCAATAAGTGTGTCACTGTACATCACTGCATTGAAATCAGTACATTAAAACAGTTAAGACAGGTTTCAGTATAGCGTCGACCGAAGTATCATTTAGATATTTTTAGTTTCTACACTTCCTGGAAAATAAATACTTTTACTTATAGTTATTAATTTTAGAATTTCTTCTATGCCATTAAACATTCAGATAGTCACACAGTTGCTGAAGTTACTTCTTAAATTGTTCATGTTACCTCGCGAGCTTTTAATTCACCATTTCCCATCATCTAGCCCATGACCCCAGCCTGGCAGACAGCTTCATCACAAGCATCGTAATTGTTTTTCCTTTTTCACAGCCCCTGAATGCTAGAGCTGTACGACTGTATGAGGTTCTCAAGTTCTCATCAAAACAATACTTTTTCTGCCTTTCATTTGCATAGCATATTTCAAAAAATGCCATTTAAACATGACAGAGATTTACAAACAATACACATGAATTAAAACTGATGGAATTCTACTTTTTCAAAGCCTTCTCAGGGTTTTATAGGTGGTCATGTTTGTATCAGCCTTGAGTTTGATCTTGCCTGCTGTTGAGAATTGTTCCCTGCTGTACATACCTTAGGGCTTTATCCAAGCTTGTGTTAAGCAACCGAGGGAAAAACTTTCTGCAAAGTCTAAATTTTCATTGTAAACAGAAGACTGTGTTTCCTTGTGAGGTGTCACTTAAGTGAAGTCAGAAAGGTCTGTTCTGAGTTTGCTGGTTTACCTCTCTCCCCAAAATGATCATCTTGCCAGCTAATGTAACATGACTGAGTAAATGAGCAGAAGCTGATGCCACAGAGAAAACTAGGCGCTTCTGATGTGCAAAAGAGCATGACCTGTGAATGTGTGCATCAAGGCAAAGGGATCTGAGTCACAAAATGCATTTCCAAGATATTACACATCTGCTTAAGATGAAGAAAGATTTAAGAAACACTCCTACCACTGAAATTTTCTTTGCACGTTGACACTGAAGGCAGGACTAGCTTCATACACCTACTTTGACACCTGGGAACGCATGTTGCTAAATTTTTGGTAGGGGGCAATATTAATTTCTCATAAGTTTCTGTTTACTCGGTGTTTTTCTTGAAGGAATAGCTATTTACTAGTTAAGTGTATTGGTAATCTTCGAGCAATATACTGTAACACAGTCTTCAAGATTATTGTTTTCCTTCCATTTGTAAATCAGTAATTATAGGACATGCGGCAACAAACACTCTATGGCCAAGACAACATGATGACTTTGTTGGGATGCACACATAAATTCTTACTTTGTCAATTGTAAATCTTCATTAAACAAGTTATTCAAATGCAGTATGTATCCTCAATTTTCATACACGTTCCAAATGTTATAGAGCCAAAATCCACGCAAAAGATTGACATAGCTTTGATTTATTAAGCTACCTATACCTGTGCCTAATTTTACCACAAGCATAGTTACCTGGGCTCTTACAGAACTCAAGCTTAAGTTCTCTGTAACTTTTTTAAGCACAAATAACTAAATTTTTGTGCAAGTCAGGAGTCAGTACTACTGACATTATTCCTGTCAAGCACCAGCTCAGCCCACAAGATATATTAGCAAAACTACTTTTGATCTACAGATACAACACAGTACAAATAAGGGTAGCAGTCTGTATTTTTGTGAAGAAATGGCTTATCAGTTTGATTGTTATTTTGAGCTTTGAATTTTGGTTGATCATTATTTCTGCCTGCGACCAGCTGAGCCTTTCAAAAGATGTGTGGATATAATGGGTTTGACCCATGTTAATTTTCTTAATGCTTTCAGTAACTGAATGTTTTGAGAACAAGGGTTTATTTCATTACCCTTTTTTCTCAGTTAAATTTTAATATTAGCATAATTATAAAATATAATCTGTGTGGTGGTTTTATATTAGTAGAAGTACTAAACATTCCTCTGGAAGCACTTGTGCTAAGACTCTAAGAAAAAGATGACTTAAGAGATGTCTTACTTCAGTACCATATCCTGTAACACAGTGTTACCTGGAGTGATACAACTATTCAGAAATACAGACATAGTTTATAGAGCTTTTACTTTTAAGCATAACTCTATATTTTCATGTTTAAAATCTGTAAATTATATTAGGAAATATATGGCAGTGAAGGAAAAAGACTGAAGGTTGCAAATCTAACAAAGTTAATCTGTATACTTGGATGGAAATAACAATAAAAAGAAATAAAACATTTTATTCCAGGAGTGATAATAAATGTATATTTCTAGAATGTATAATCTATTACTTCAGTGTAATGGCTTTAGGACTTAGAAAGTGTCTGAGTTAATGGTTCTGTAAATCTACTTTTTTATCAATTTAATTCTTTGAATCATATGTAATTAAGAGGTTTTTTTGTTAAATTTTAATTGTTTGCTCTTTATAGAGTATTTCTATAATTTGCTTCTTACTTTAAGAAAAAATATAGGGCCCCTTTTAAGTTAAGGTTAATAGAAAACACTGATAGCTTTTTATTTCAGAATTAACAAAACTGGAAACAGCTATTTGTATGTCACTGATGTTGGTTAGAAGGCTTCCATGTGATGGCCTTGTCTTCTAATGCAGAATTTCAACAGGTATTTATATACCTGACTATTTCATCATGTCCATCTCACGCCTCTTCCTTTTGCCAGACCTAACTTATCACTAGTCATTTCTAAGAGCCCACCTTTTTTTTTTTCACTAATGTTTATCACTTCTAAAAAGTCTCTGGAAACAGGAAGCTATTTTCTTAAAAAAAATAATTCCCTTCACAGTAGACCTTTGCAAAATGCCTAGTACCTCCTCTTAGGAATCGACAAGTCCCTGTCAGTATCATAAAATCTATCTTATAAGTAGTCTTATTAAGTGGGTCTCTTGAGTATCTTCCACATCTTTGGCTTGAGCCCCTTTTCCTGGATGGACCTTCTGCACTGAGCTTCAAGGCTGAAGCTTGAAATGCCCGTTTTCTTTGGGCTGGTCATCTAGTGCTACATTTCTTTATTCCAAATCTCCATGCCTCAAGCTATTTTGTTTATTTGTTTGTTCTCCGGCAATGTAAAATACTTCAGCTGCATCCTCTGGATAGTTGCACCTCAGCAGATCTGCCACTTTGTGTAAAGGAAGAAAAAAACATGTTAAAAAAACCCTAGCCATTGGAGAAATGTTTCGGCTATCTGTGTTTGTTTTTGTTTAGGTGGCCTATATGATGTTGCATGTTGTCCTTTCCAAGAGGACAAAGAGCTTCGTAAATGTTGGTGCCACTTATGGCACTATAGGGTTATGTCTGTTATGTGTATACGTGCACACACACTCTTGCATACGCCGAAGAGAGGAAGTCATTTTATTTTACACAAATCAGCTACTTAAAGTAAATTGAGATATATAGAATTTACCAATGAAATGAGTGATTTGATGTGAATAAAAGAGGTGGTGTGTTGTAAATCAGTACTGACAGCCAAATGGGAAAAATTGACAGAGCACTGTAATCACTCCCAACATCCACTGAAGTTATTGATCCAGAACCTCTATAATCCCCTTCACATAACACAAGCAATTTCATATAATACCTGTAATAACAGTGCATTCAAACTCAAGTAGCCATCAGAAGCTTTGTATCTAATGGCGAAGCAGGCCTCTGCTGAGTAAGTGTAACAACTAGCGCACAAAAACGCCGATGACTCTCGCCTTTCATAGGTAACGGTCTGCGATAAGAGCTAGTTCAGAAGATAAACAGTTCCTAACGCCAAGGAAAATGAGCTATTAATTGCCCGCTCGCTAAATACGTTGTAAAGGCCTAAAGCCCAGGGTCCAAAAAGGGGGAGAATGTAAGCAGGATTTGGGGACTGATAACGCGCCGGGCGCTATCCACGCGGCGGCTATCTGATGTTAATTACAAGAGGGGAAGGAGGGCTGAGAGGTATTTAGCTGACGGGTCATTACATCCTTCCCAGGTGTTTTTCCCATGAAATGTTCCACCAGTTTTACAAGCTCCTTCTCTGGCTGATGGATTATTCCACCGCCTTATCAAAGCTTTGCCAGCTCCTCATTAATATATAGAGTGAGCAGCGCAGTTCTATATATCATTGTCTTCTTCTCGGGGAGGGCTAATCAGTCAGGCATTATCAGCCCGTCAGCAGAAGGCAGGCAATCAGGCCTGACAGCGGAGAATCATGGGAGAGCAGGGAAGGTTAAATGAGGCTGACAGTTGTGATAATGATGATTATACTATAAATTAAGATATGATGATAAAGGAGAATAAAAGACACAATCTGAAGCAATATTTGGTTTAACATGTCTCTCTTTTTCGGTACTGTTAAATGGCCATAACATTTATCACGCCGAACAAGAATGGACATTTAACTACCATGATAAAATAGGACAGCATCAGATTGAAAACCCAACAAGTTGTGATTATTGTGTCAGGCACTTTTCCACTGGTTGAAAAAACTGGAGATAGAGCATATGTTATAATCATTCATGCATTATTCTGCAGAATGAAAAGAAAATAGATCCATTTTAGAAATGTCTTCCAGACTTCTAGATTAAAAAAAAAAAAAAATCCAAAAGGAAAAAATTAATATATTCTCCTGCTTCCAAGATCATTTTTATCAATGAAACTATAGGAAGCTAAGTGATAGTTCCTCCCTGCCACCTCCTCATAATGAATGCGTGTATTTATTAGGAGCTGATTTGGAGAATTTGTAACTGTTTCACAGTCGGTCCCTTATTAGGCAAAACACTGTAAATGAAATAATGAAATTACAGAACATCAACATGTCATTTTTAAAGATCACTTTCTTGTCAGTGGGTAAAAATAAGCAGGTTCACGCAGGTGAAATCAAATAAGAATTGACATGGTTTGACTGTGGGAACGTATGCGATACTGCGGACTGTGCAACTATTTGGTCGTTTGCCTAGGTGAATGGATGATATATGTATCATTTGTTTATGGTGTTTTTGTTTAAGGTACTTAGTAATGTCAAATAAATATCTTTGGACTGTGAGAATGAGAAAGATGTTGATTAGCATAGATTATGCAGTGCCTCAGATCCCATACATCCACATGCGGGAAGTCAGGATAGCCAGCCCAGGCTGAGCAGAGAGCCCTTGGTGGGTGGGTATGCTTGCCATGTACTGAAAAGAAGGACGAGTTTGGAAGGAAAAGTGTAAAACCTCCTTTTTGGAAAACCACACACTTTAGAATAAGTTGAACTTAAATGTCCTGTATGTCTGCAAACAACCACTCTGCTTCCTGCAGATTTACTGAAGAAATTATTATCTATATACACAGAGATCTTTGTTTAAAACAAAAGTTTACGATTTTCACAAGTATATAATTTCTGTGTCCATAGGGCTGACCATGCTCCTATTGCAAAGGCAAAACCTCAGGCCGAGCCAATGGTGTAAAGCTATACACTTAATAACCATTTTGTACATGAGTACCTGAGTATATTTTTGTATAATGCATTCACATGTCATGCACCTCTATCTATGATACACTTGCAAGTCCATCATTTGCCAAATATGTGCATGGAGACAATGATTTGATAAATCACAGGTTGCTACCTGATCTGTGTAAATGGAGCTTTTGTGTTAAACATAGAAGAAATAAACTTCAATTAGTGTATGCTGTATTAAAGTCACAATGCAGGGGAGAGAAATAAAAAGTTTAAAAGTTCACAGCTTTATTTTCTCTATCTCTCCTTTATCATCTCAGATTGGGAAGTATTCTCAGTATAAAAGCTGATTATTAATTGTAGACGTGGTTGAGATGACTGTGCAAGTCACAGACACAATGATTTGCTTTATAAATTAAACAAAGTTAGTACATATCAAGCCTCCTATGAAACACGACTTCTCTGGAAGCTGCTCAGACACTACGGTGATGGCAGTCACTTAAGTGCCCTAGACAAACAGAAATCTTTGCTGTGATTATAGTGATTACCTTTTCCACAGTGACTGACTCAATGGAAATAAAACCAGAGCTATTTTGTAGTAGGTGAAAAAAAAAAAGAAAAACCACAACCAAAAAAAATGCTACTTTGAGACGACTGCTGTAGTATTGTTTTTCACTGGAAATGGCCTATTGTCTAATGCACTTTAGAACAGTATTTTTATTATTTGATCGATTCGATTTACCAGAGTAGTGAAAATTGCACACATTCCTCTCGTACGGATGTAAAGCAAGGAACACCGATGAGTTTATAAACCTGACAGTCTGTAATGGAAATGCTTATGCAACCGGCACTCCCTGGCTGTGCAGTCTGCTCTTCATAAAAACCCTAAGATATTCATTATAGGAGAACAAGGCAAGAGCGTGGAGAAATACAAAGAAAGAAATGTGATCAAATGGAGTATCGTAATGCAGCATCCTATGCTTTATTTGTGTTTCTTTCCTGTAATGATACACAGCACTTTCCCTTGTTTCAATTTGAAGTCTGTTATTGCATTGGCATAAAATCACTAGAGTTCTTCATGAAGATAGGGATTTTGTTTTGCTATTTATCCTCCCTAAGATCAGGGTTTTATTAAAGGAGCAACGCTGCTTCAGAGACTTTCTCACTAGCTTGTTCCATCAATTCAAGTGCACGCTGAAGATATATTTGCGGGACTTCAGTCCAATAAACCAGCAGGTTTTAGTGAGATAATATATTTCTGCTAAGAGGCAGAAAGGGGATAAGCCTGGTGCAATCAGGAAAGAGGGAGGAGACCAGTGCAAAGATTATGACTTCCTATTTTAGGGAGATCAACTGCTAGAGTAGAGGCACTCTGTGCAGGAGCAGGTTCAACTTGTGTTCTTAGAAAACGGTGACAAAATACAACATCCCCCCGCTTCCCACCCCAGCTAATCTGAAAATAAAACAAAGTTATTAGGTGGAATGGTTGAGGAGACGTATGTTAAAAAAACCAAGTTGTTTTCCAAGCCTTTATTCATTTGCTGAGTTGTGGAGCTCGTAACATCTGTTGGCATAAATATCACTTACTGGGCTCAGAATTCCCATGGAGGCAAAGACCAAACTGAGATTCACGTCAAGGCACATCAGGAGAAACTGCAAATTTCTTAAGGGGAAATAGTAACTCCACTGAATTCAGTTGGGATTATGTGATTAACTGTGGTGCAGCTAGGATTTCTTCTGTGGAGATTATAATAGATGCAGACCCACATCATTGGTGCCTGGATACTGAGGTTCAAGAAGAGGGATCCTTTGTCTTCCTTCCAACTTCTTTCCTCTCCTTCCTCTCCCACCTCCCCGCCTTAATGGTCCAAGCATACAGAGCGTACCCCCACAGTAGATGGCCACTGCTAACGCCAGCCAAGTCTGAAATGCTTAGCTGAGACTCATTAGTCTTGTTATAAAAACGCAATTGGAAGTGTGGTTTATCATTTGGAGGTAAGGTTCTAATTTTGGCACATAGGAGGCTGCAGGCAGGAAAATATCTTGTTCCTTATTCCATTTTATTAACTTTGTTTTGTTCGCTTGAGCCTAGTACTGTGTTAGACTTTGAATAATCACAGCTGTACAGGTAGCTCCAGTGGAGTGAATGAGAGGCTTTTTCAAGGGCTCTGCTCCCTGCAGAAATGATTTGTACCTCTGCCTGATTGTCACTAACAGAAAATGAGAAATAGGAACATTCAATGCAAAGTAATGTGTTCTGTACAATTACTGGATTAATAATTTTATTCCATTACTGTGTGGGGAGAGAGGACATCAGGTTGAAGATCTGCAATTCTAGTATATTTCTAAGCGTCCTGTTAAGAGAGTGAGCAAGGGTCAGGAAACTTAATTATGCCATAACTAGATAGAAATTGCCAAGTGATAAAAAGAAACATCCAGCCAGATTCAGCAGGAAATTACAGCTTTAATAATATAGCATAATGCCTACTTCTATACAATTATTGGAGAGACCCTGAATGATTTTAAATAACAGGCTTGGTTTTCCAGTAACGACAGGGGAAAAAAAAATCTGAAAATGACATTTTGCATTTTGCTGTAAATATTTTTCTGAGGTTTTGGGGCTATTTTTTTGAAAGATTAAATTATTAAAAATCATATATTTACTCTTGGTAATGTGACAATGAAATAATTCTGAAGTGAGAGAAAGGTTATATTTATAGGAGAATTTATATTTGTGGAAATTAAACATGTGGAATAATACTTTTTGTCTATTGTGCTTCTGTATTGTATTTGTAATTTTGACATGAAAAAAGCAAAGTGCACTGAAATTTATATGAAAAACTTAGGACTGAGTTGTTTTGTTTTACAATCCCAGTTTTTTCCACACTCTGACCTTGTTTGTGTCCAATATCTCCCTGGATGATATTATTTCAGTAAAATGCTTATGAACAGATTAAAGATGCACTTGCATACTGATCCAGGATTTCCTTACAATTTTGTAGTTTTTACGAAAGATTAAAAAAAATACTATTTTAGCATAAACAAAACTCTTCATCTTAATGAGAAACAGCTCTTTTTTTTTCTTCTCCTCCCAGATGAAATAGGATATTTTAAATATTAAACTCTTATCACCTTCGTAAACACTGCATGTGATATTAAGGCCTTTTGCAATATACGTGCATGTGTTTGTCCATTTATTTCTAATGTAAGAAGGAAAAGTCATTTCTGGTGCTAACCCAGGAGAGCCCAGCATTTCATTTTGTATTCTGAGGATGCAGATTAATCAACCTGACTCTCTTACCCAGGGCTAGCCATTCTGCCTAGAAATCTGCATATCTGCATATTACTGTTCTTCCCTGAATTTAATTTCCTACAGGAGCTGATATTAATCACCCTGTTTAAACAGAGGGGATTTGGGGTCTATACAAATATGACATTTTTTATGGAAGTTGTAGAATATTTTCTCCTTTTTCATTATTATTTAAAGAGACAATAGCATGGTGCTTTAAAGCAAACTATAGGAGATTATTTTTGTTTATTTGAGCTCATATATCTTTAGTTTAGATTTTAATCGTAAAATATGGCATGCTGAGAAAACTGTTTTACATTTTTCCTTCCAGAGTCTGCCTTTCCTGTCAAGAAAATTCCTCCAGATTTCATTGCACATGATGAAACAGAGTTGGGCCATGCATGCCTCAAATACATCCTAGATGAGAAAGTTTATTTAAACCCTTTATTTAAACCCTGTACCTGAGTACCAAGCACCATGCAAGCAGGTGAACATTTCTACACCCGTTTTGCAGCTAGCGAACCCAGGCAGAGAAACATGGTTGACTCATCGGCTCGCCACTAAAATCCACGAGCCAGGCACAGACCTTCTCATGGATTTTAGCTGCCCCATGTCCTCTGCAGGTATCTGGGGAAGGACCGGCAGAGCTGTGACACTGTCACTGAGGTGTGGGGCAAGGAAATTAGCTGGTAGGCTGCCCCCTAGCCCTCTGCCAGGTAAATCTGTATCTACATGAGGCCACCAGCCCTGTCTGTCTGCAGTCACAAAACGTGGTCAAATGGGGAATTCTCATGGCTGATAACTCCTTGTTGTCTCCAGGCGAGAACAAAGACAATTTCATGAAGGCAGTGGCAGCAATGCCTTCACTGTCCTACCTTAAAGCCCCCTCCATATTTTGTGTTTGAAAGTGGAGAACAATGAACTGTCACTGCGTGACTCCACTGATGTCAAACGCATTGTATCAGGCAGGAATGCGGTCCAATCTCTCTGTCCCTCAGCCAGTATTACTTGGCATATTTTATTTTGGCTGCCTAGACCGCCGTTATGGTCCAAGCACAAACAACTCAGAAGAACAACATGCTTGGAAATATGTGCCTGCATACCCTGGGAGTCTCTGCCAGCTGGAAAAACAGAGCATACATCAGTTACTGACTAGATATACTGCCCTTGTTAAAAAACGAAGCTGCCATCCAGGTTTTTGTTCAAATTTACACCCTGGCTTATTGTGGCACTCCAGGTTAATTTGGATTGGCACCTCCTTTGCAGAGCTCTCTGATGCAGCTCTGAAAAAGATGGGGTGGTTTTTTTTTTCAGAAGGCTGGGCTTTTTCATAGGAAACCCCAGCCTCCCATCAAAGCGGTGCTATTCTGTCTCTTATTTACATGCCCCAAAACTTCATGAGAAGGGATCCAACATTGTATCCTTCTTGCTTTCTCTATCAAGAAATACATACAAGCTTTGAGTTGGGGAAAAATTTAAACATCAGAGTTGCTGACTGTTTTCCAGTCCACACTAGTACAGAACAGATATAATAGTGAGTAAATTTTCACATAAGTTGTGATGGAGACTTGCTCCTTTATTTACAGCAGTTGAACTGGTTTTTAACTAAGTATGACCTGGATTCTATCCAAGCTCATGGTTCTGATATCCCTGTGTTACAGTTCCCAGAGAGGTTATGTTGCCAGCAGCTTTATTGGGTCTTCTCAGGCAAGTAAATCAGGGTGCCACAACGTACAATCAAGGCAGGTGTTTGTAACTCTTTGATAAAAAGTCATAGTGATTTTTTTTTTCATTTCTGACCTCAGACTGAGGTTGATCTAAGTATTTTTTCTTTTTCTACAAATCTCATCAGGTTTTAGAAATTCTTTCCTGTTTTAGAAAACTTTCATAATAAGGTAAAAAAATACCCAGTTGTTGTGACTAACCCAAGATTTTCTGGAGGAATTATTATCAAAGGTCTTTGCATCACTGTGAAGAGATTACTGGTATTCATATCATTCTTCCTGAATACCTAGGCTGCTATATTTTCATTGCCTGTTACAAATCACAAGGCTATCGCCCCAGGCAAATAACAGCTTAGCATGTTTATCTGTCTGCTAATAGCACTTCATTTGAAGTCTTAAAAGTCACTAGTGGCTTAAAAGGGCACTATTACATGACTTCACATTTTATTGCAAAATGACAAGGTCCAGTTTCATTTGTTCTGCTTTGAAGTATTCATGCCCCTTGGCTGCCTGATTGCAGCCTTTGCCTATTCAAACTTTGAGCACGATCCCCTTGAACCAAGACACTGTCTTCTCCAGACAACAGGGAGAACTTGTAAAAATGCTGTTTTCAAGCTTAGTTGCCTGGCTTCCATTGGTGTAATTATTATCCACTGTCACTTCATTTAGTGCTAGCTTGCCTGTAAAAGAAAAGATTGGGTAAAATTGCACTTTTGTAATTAACTTACACTACGTGGGCACATTTATATGGAAGCTAGAACTTAAAATTATTTACAGGCATAAAAATATGTATCCTTGTAGAAAAAATATGTAAGTATCTAAAAGCAGTAACCTGGACTGAAAAAGTTCTTCCTGACATTTGATAGGCCTTAGTTAATTTATAGTAAAAATGTTTTCATCTTAAAGATTGTGTACCTGCACTTTTTTGTAGGAACTAGAAAATGTAAAATACAGCACAGTCAGTGTGTCTAAATGAGGGCAGATACTTAAAAACTTTGCTGAATTAGGACCAAATACAAATCTGAATTTTTTTTTTTCTCTTTTGTCAAAGGTTTTCTGAGACAGGACTATAGGTACTAGAAATAGCCCCAGTTGTTCTCTGCTACGGGCAAAATCATATAATATTGCTCAAGACATATAATAATAGAAAACTCTTTTTGATGAAATATGAAGTACTTTTATGCAATTATAGCAACAGAAAACTTGGTTCACATAGTTATTTACAGGCCCTCTGGCCAATATAACTACACCTAGTTTTTGAACACGCTGCGAGTACAGCATGCTGATATGGAATGGAAGTGTTTAAGTTTTGTGAACACAATCACACAAGATGAAATCTCAGAACATTTGGAAAAGCCTTCCTGTTCCATTTGTGCTTATTGGGGGAAATTTTATAACACAGATTTTAGTTAGTAGAAGGGTAAAACCTTCAGAACTGGCAAATTTATTTTCATTTTAAAATGTTTTAAGTCCAGAATTAATTTTTGTAGTGCTTTTATCAGGAAACATCCTCTGGTATAACATATGTGGTGTGAATATATGCATAAATTTTAAAGCTACAAAACAAACGCCAACGCTTTATTTCATAGCAAATATTGTCATTTGAAAATACACCTGGCTTAGGTTAACATACTTACACCACATTTTTGCAATAGCAGGTATGAGATTTTCTGTAAATAAATCCATCAAAAAGTAAAAAGGGAAGGAATTGTTCTGAATCAAATGATTATACCTGTAAAGCTTGTAACAAGAAGATACCCTACTCTTCTTTAAGAAACAAGAGGCAATGAGACAAGAGGCAATGACAGGAATATTTTTTTATTTGAGTCTTCTTCTATAACCAGATTCTTATTTATTTTACTGAAATCAGAAGAGTGTTCCGATCTGCAAGAACCTGAGTGGGGGAGATGTATGACAGAAGAAAAGATAATTGATGGTAAACGTCAAATATTAAATCTTGATCTGGTTATTACCCAGCATATTAGCTATGTAAGTAGCTTAACAATTACAGCTGTGATTGACTAGGTGGGATCCAAAATCCTAAATATCAACTGCCAGAAGGGATAATTATAACACATTAGCACCTGCGTGCTTAGACAAGATTGACAACTCCAGTCTAACATCTGCTTAATATCACTTTCATACTTTTCATATTTTTTTTTCTTTTAGAAAGGAATAACAAAGATTTTCTTGAAGCATAACAATAATTCAGCATCCATGTTACACATTCATTTGATTATAGTTGCTTGTTGTGTTTGGTCATGTTTTGCACTGACACATTTAAAATTAAATAAAGGCTTTTTGGGATTAGACAGTCACAATTGTGGTGTATTTTTGACAAAATGTACCTGTCAGAATCATTTGAAGAAATCCCAACAAGTGGGCTGCTCTTCAATCGGCTGGGCTGGCCAATGCAATTTAGCAACCAAATGAAATGGTCTGACACTCCCACCACGGAAGCAACAGAGAGAAGAATATTTCATATTCGACATGAGCAGCATAGTGAAACCACCCTGCTGGGCTGTTCGCAGAGGTGAGGCAAAGGGTTCCCCTCCCCACCCAATTCCTGACCCCCTGAGCTCTGTCCCTGAAGCCAGAGGTGCACACCTCCTGCAGAGGTGCCATCTCCTGCAGAGGCAGAGGTGGAGGAGGCATGAGGGCTCTTCCCTTCTAACCCACCCAGCTCCCCTCCAGACCTTCCTCACAGACGATGCCAGAAGCAATTTGCAGTAGGGGTAAGCCTGGCCTCAGGTCTCGCAGGGCCCAGGGACCCCCTTCAGGACTGCTCTGCCTAGCCAGTTCAGGATGACCCCCTCCCAGTGATATCCGACAGCACGCTCTTGCCCAAATGCAGGGGTTGCTTTCCTGTCTAGCCATGTAGTCTGACTCCACCTGAACTTTCTGAACTTTACCTTTCATAAGTGCAGAGATGTTTCAATTTTTCTCAGCCAGCTTAATTCATACTTTTATGAAAACTTTTTTAAAACACTTATTTGATGGCACTAATAGTAGGATTTTTCTATTTTCACCATGAGGACAGTCAAATACTGCATCAGGCTGCATAGAGAGGTTGTGCAATCTCCATTATTGGAGTTTTTTAAGGTCCAACAAGATAAAGTCCTGAGCAACCCCGACTGAGGACATAGCTGCCTCCTCTTCAAGCAGAAGGGTGGAATAGAGGCCTCCTGAGATCTCTTCCAACCGATATTTTTCTACTATTCCGATTTCTGAAAATTATAGAAAAATTCTGGTACAATTTATTTGCTAGAGATGGTGAGAAAGATGTCATATGAATGTTTGTCACATTCACCCCAAAAATATTAGCTCTTTTTAAACCCTAAACTAATCTCTATCTTTCAGAATATTTATTAAGATATTAACATCAATGTGTTAAACTATTGGAGTAACTGAAGCCTTTTACATCACATTTTGATACCAGTGCAGTGCTAGTGCTTTGCTAAAGTTCATGTTATTGGCAAGTTTCTACCAAAGAAGCTGCAGGACTGAATTTTGCACTCACAGAGCAACAGCAATATTCCAATTTTTAGAAATCCTTCAATATGTTGGGTATTGTTCTTTTTTATTACTATTTTTTGAACATTAAGGAGTATATAAGAAGAAAATAATAAAAAAATGTTTTTTGCATGCGTTATCTTGGCTAGTTATAATGACTTCATTCGCATTTAATTTAAAGAAGTGGTTATTAACCTTTAAGTGGAAAATGTAACAATTTAAAATTGATCGAATTGTCTTAGATTTCTAAGTAAACACCATCACTGAAGAAACTGCCCTACAGAATTAGACTATTCAGGTTAATAGTAAAATAGGTTGGTTTTTTAATGACTGGAGAACAGAGGAAACATATATCACGTAACATTCTTTTGCATGTGATATGATTAGGCGAGATAAATTATGGTTTATTTGATCAGAGACCATCTAAAATTAGCGTCCTAAAATTTATGTTGAGATATTTGTTTGATGCTGCCTGGAAGTGAAGAGGTTTGTACAGAATTATTGTCCCTCACATCCAAATCCTGATACAGGATCTCCCTATTTATTGATGAAAGAAGTTGAGTTAATAATATATGTGCACAGCTAAAGTGATGTGAAATCAAGATGGTCAGTCCTGACAGGGAGGAAACTTTGGTAATTTGGCATTTCTTTATCTTCAAAGCCATTGAAGATATAGAGGTTGAGAGAGGAGAAAGGAAGGAAGGTTGCCGTTCATTCCTTAGGCCTGCCACTTCTGTCCATAGTTCCCTTTAAAAGAGGCTAAAATGACAATTTTGCAGTATAGAACCTGCCATTCCTATGCAGACTAACACTGTTTTACATTTTGTCATGTTCCTTCCATTAATAGACATTTCAAAGGAGGTCATGGTACCTAAAATAGACTACTGTCTAATATCTTAGCATCATTAAGCTGATAAAATTATACATATGTTCCACAGTGATAACAGTTATATAAATGCATGATTTTACGGGTTAGGAATTGCATATATGAGTGTCTTGCTCATACTCTTGAAGTTACTAGTTGTTCTATTGCCTGAATCATTATATAATCAAGACATACAAGGCACGTTAAAAGTAGGCTACAAAAATGAGATTTTTATTATTCATATAAATTTGATGTCTTATCCTGTCTTGATGTACTAGGTAGTCTGGCTTCATAAAATTTAGCAACAGTCAGCTTTTTGAGAAAATTTTAGACATAATTGCTGGGGCTTTTTAGTATCACTGGTTGTCCCCTTCCTAAGGTATTCCGAGTAACAGTCAGTACCATTGCTGCTCTAAGATATTCAAGAACTTCAATTCATTTGAAGTTCATTTATACATTCATAACGTGTATAAAATTTAAAACAGCACTTCAACTATGTGTAAATGTTCCTTTTTTATGCTCAGTTATCACTGAGTGCAGTCAATACAGAAAAATGAAAGTTTATATATGGTGAAAGTACTGTTTTCTCATCTGTTACTCTATTCTGCATTCATATAATTTCCCAGATTCCCTATCAATCTACACTGGATCTAAATAAAAACATACAAATGTTATCACTTTATTCTGTATTCCCTTCTAGATCACTATTTTACCTTACACAGCCTTAACTCATTTATATTTTGAAACTGTAATGTTAGATTTTATTATTTGCCCTTTCTCTGCATTAGAGCACATTACTTAACTTTACCAATCCTGTGTTTATTCTCTTTTCCCCTTTTGAAAAACCATTACTGTAGATTTCACTGACAGACCAAACCCACTATATAATCTGTTCTTCTTTATTCACCATTCCCTGACTTCTGCAAAGAATGCCAGTAGATTGAAGAGACATGATTTGTCTTTACAACAGCCATTCTGGTTTGTCCCTAGCACGTTAGAGTACTTGATGGACAACATTTTTCTCAGACTAAATAAATAAATAAATGGAACTCTCATCTAAATGGCAAGATGCTATGTAATGATAAGGGCAATCAGATCTCCTTCTTCAGGCTGTTAGATGATCACAGATACAGCAGTAGTGTTTGCAAGCTTCCCCACCGATAGGTAGAGCAAATAATTCACAATGAATAATGCATCCAATGAGTTTAGCCTCTCTGTCTGATTGTGGCATATGCACAAGCAGTCCATGATTTTGTCTAATCTATTCATTATTCAAAGTATTTGATTAGTTTGGGGTGAGCTTTTTAAACTCTATGTACCATTTTTTATGAGTGTACACGATTTGATTTACTTCAGTTATTTGTGATTGATCAGGCAAGGCATGAGGGTAGTACACTGTGTGGTGGAACGTATTTGTGTGACACTTTTGTCAGTACTAATATGTTTGAGTTAAAATATAATTTTCAGTAAAGAGAACTTTAACTTTGACACTCACTTTTGCTTACCTTTTTTGCCAGCGTAACTCAGTTTTAAGGAAATTCACAAAAGAGGCTCAAACTTCTGAGCCCATTAAAAGTCTTAGCTGCTATGAGACATTTTGGTTACTCACTGGGCCTATGTAGCAAATACAGGAAAGCAACTTCAGCTTCAAGACAATTAAATCTTTACCTTTTTATTTCAACCAATAGGAGCATGAGTTGATGTATGCAACTATCAGAGCCTACAAAGGCCAACTCCATTCAGATGCATCGTCAGCCATCATATAATAAATGCTTTCATTTATTGACCACCTCTAATCTGTGTCAGCTCTGTATAATTTTATCCGTGTCCTCTACTTCCACTTGGCATTGAATTCTTTTTTCCTCAGGAACACATTTTGTTTTGGCGATTAGTCCATAAATTCCTTTACTTAAGAGCTGATCTCTTCCATTTCATTATTGCCCTCAAATGTTGTTGGGTTCATCAGAGCTGCTTGACTAAATCTGTCTGTGAAAAGAGTGTATTCCATTAAAAATAGTCATATTTATATCTGGAACAAATGCTACTCCAATACTCACAATCTCTTCTGTTTCAGCATACAATGTATTAAAGTCCTTTCAGAAATGTTGAAGTGGCATTGCCAGTACATCAAACTTCACAAAAGCCCATGATGTCAAGGTTTACTGGATACAGTTCCCCTGTTATGGAGCAGCTGTTCCATCCATTTAAGTAGTCAGACATTTTAAAGTGCCAACTGGTACACATTTTAACATCAGATTGATCCAATTATTGCGGTTTTCCACCATAGGAATATAATATTGAGATTTTATCATGCTTCTGTTGAGTCTTTTCAAACTTGCAGTCAAGAATGTCTCAGAAAACTGTTGGAGTTTTAACTTTTGCTTTAAGGCATCTACGTTTAAGAACCTGAGATTGTACTTACTTCCTGTGTTTGTACCAGGCTTGAGGCCCAGGTTTTGCCCAGGGAACCCCCCAACCCACCACTCCCATGCCACCCCCAGGAAAACACTGGTCTTGCGGGGGGACTAGTGGTACCATTCCTTAGGCTGCAGCAGGATTTGTTACTTCTTCCCCCTGTTTCTGGGTGGTGGGCTCATGCAACAGCCAGCCATGCCCCCTGGCAGCAGTGTTTCAGGCCAATGCAAGAGTATACTTTCCAGGAGGAAAGCAGAGGAGAGTAAATCTGGTTGGCAGCGTTTTCGGCTGAGCAGCCACATCTATTAGCTGCCCCTTCCCAGAAAGTAAGTGCACAACCTTGCTGCTTCTCCTCTCTCCCGGGATAAACCATCACCCCACATCATGATAGACCGATATGAGCAATAGGTTTCCTTACTGCTTTTTCTTTGTATATCTGATGAATAATTTCTTGCATTAAAAAAAAGGGTGCAAATGTCCTCTTCATATCTGTAGATGGAATGAGACTTAGCATGGCAATATATTGAATAATACTAAGGAACAAATCTAAAATATCATTTTAATCTGTTGGTGCCTGCATTACTTCAGGCTAATCGTAGACTTTTAAGTATTGGTTAGAAATTGGGAGTAGATTATACTGATGGAAAAATTAAGTTAAACACCACTTTTAAGGTTCAAGCTGTAGCAGAGCTGTTTAATCTGTGAGTTATCTCCTTAAATCACTTTATGAATGAGGGCAGTTTTATCATCAATCTATAATACAGCCACTTTTCATGTGATAACTATTGATCACTTCTGCATTTTTAGACTAAATGGGCAAAAACCTTAAAATCAAATAAGATCTTTGTACTCAAGTATATTGCTTTATCTTACTGTCTGTCACTCTGATGGACTTTTACTAAAGGTCCACCCCTACTTGTCACATGCTCTGCACGTATGGAAGAAGCTTCAGAATCCCTGAGGTCTTTACAGCAAGCGAGGTGTGGACAGCAATAGCAGAAGTGTTGTTGATACTGACTATCTTTGACAATGTGGGTGACAAAAAAATTTCAATAATTTTTTTTTCTAATAGTTATTCCCTGAATGCAAGGGAGATCAGCCTGAAACGGAATTACAGTGTTGGCAGTAACAACGTATCCACTAGAGGTTCTTGTGTAGGAAAGATAGGGTGTAACTCTCCTCTCTCCCCGAGGTAGCGTGATTTGGCCATCAGCTATCCCAGGCAGTGCTGTAGCAGTAACTGCAGCACCCCTCATGCTAGGCTGGTTTTGGGGTTTTTTAAATAAACTTTACTATCCGCCATGCTTTTTTTTTAACTTGGTAAAATCAAGTATAGCCACAGCCAAGTACAGCCCAAGTGTCCAATCTCATATGAGAATAAAATTTGAGAGAATCGTTGGTTTGAATCTTCACAACCACTTCCTGATTATATCCTAAAATGCGTATAACAAAGACAAACCTCATTTAAAGCCTAAAATATGGAAGAGAACAATGATGGTCTTCCCATGCTACTTCTCCTGGTATAGGACTTTATTTCAATGACTTTATTCTGTAAAATATACTTTATCTGCTATTTCTTGCTTAGAAGGTGTTTTCCACCAAGTCCCACCCTCATCAGCAATATGCCTTATATCTATCTTTACTCTGGAGACCACCTACACTGCCAAGCTTCTGCAAAACCAATTGCACTTGTCTCTGTTTGAGGAAATATTTGAATTCATCCCAAACTATTTGGCACATCTCTTTAAAGATGATATTGCTGAACACTGAAGCTTTACTTCATTTTAAAGTTTCATGGTTCATGCAAAGTTTGATCTCTTTTTCAACACTGATGTAGTTTTAGAAAACTGTTTAGTTTTCTGCCTCTGTCTTCTTTGACATTGTTCTGTAAGTGCTGTCTTGTTAAGAATAACGTTTCTTCTGTCATGGGTATTCCGCTATCGTTTCTCCATCTCCAAATATGTTTTTTCCATATCCACATGTCAATCAATAGCTTGCCTTAAACTAGCAAATGATAGTCAGTGTAACTCAAATTAAAGATAAAGGGGTTTTATGCTGAAACTTAACTACTGATGGCAGAAGAGACAGTCTCCATGGTTTCAGCAGGAACAAACACAACTCCACAGCTGGATCTCCAGAACTGCTCATGCAGCTCACACGAAATAAATTTGAGGTGTATATCCTGCAGCAAAGCTCCACAGAAACAACTGCCCATTTCTGACATATGCTCTACTGAGATAAGTGCTTTGTGAAGGTAAAAACCAGTGAACCAATAAACAGAGCTGCAATAATACCTGCTCATAGTGACTGTATCAAATCCAGCTATTACCATATAGTGCCTGGGAACAAAGCGAAGATCTGAAACAAAGTCCACTGAAGGAGGTGAAGTGATGTCTGCAGACCTCATGTAGCTTTGGATCAGGATTAAGATGCAGTAAATGTTTGCCTCACAAGTGGTTCATGATCGCAATGTTGGAGAAAATAAGTTGGGATTTTCAGCATCTTTACTATATTAGCAACTTCAATAATAGTCTATGATACATTTCCAAGTGTGCGTCTGTGTGTGTATATTGAAAAATAAGTACATATGCACACACACATATACTATTCTCATTATCTTTCATTTGGTTTTAGCATGTTTTTCATTCTGTGTCCTTCCTACTTGTCATCTCATTTATACAAAGCTTATTGCCTCCTGTACGTATAGAAACCTTCCAATTTCTCACACATATTTCCAGTCTTTCCTCAGGACCCCTCAGTGCCACAATGTCATTTTGTTATGAGAGAAATAATCATATAATGATTGTCGCTCCTGTGTATATACTTTTATAAATGTGAGTACACACAGAAACTATACTAAATCAATTTTATTCCTCAGTCTTTGTGTCACCTGCATTTTTAGACTTTAAATTCTTAGGAGCATCATGTTCTCAGAAATGCTTTTACTGTGCTCAGCATGATGAGACCTTGATCCTGAAAGGAAGCTCTTGGTGGTTTTGTGTTACAAAAATCTTTTATAGAATAGTGAGAATACTAGTTTAAAAACATTTTTTTCCCCACTATGGAACAAACCATCTTGACATGCTCAAAACCCCTGGAAACTCAATTTTTGTTTATTGCTTGAGAATGGATTAACAAGTATAACTTAAGACATCAAGTTCAAATGTTTGGGCACCTCTCTTCTTTGAACCGTTCAAATAAATGTCATCTTCATGGTAGCCAAAAGATGAAATAGTATATCTGAAGGCTTTTAAACCTTCTTCTGCTAGCACATAGATCTTGAATGATATTCCAAAGTGGAATTGTGTTGTCCTATAAGAATTTAAAGAGGCAGCAGAATTATGGAAGAAAAGCGGATGATGTAGGCCTCGAGTGTCACCTGAATATAATCAAGAAAATTTCAAAATGCAATTACCTGGTTTTTGATCTATAATACATCACAAAAATAGTAATATATAATAAAAGTCAGTAGCTTTGAATATCAACACTTCTATTTTCTCAGTATTCAGATATTTCTGATCAGTTGCTGGCACCTATTGACTCCAAATTGCCACCTTATGCTCCAAGCTTTCAAACCGGTAGTAACTAAAATGGCAATGCAAAGTGAATCCTCACCTTCTTGTTCCCTTCGATGGAAACAGGGCACCCAGACTTGAATGACAGGTGAATTAGCAGTTGGTGTGCTACCACAATGGAAAAGGACCGGATCTTGGTTTTTATACCCCTGTTTGCCAAAGTGGAAGCTACTGCCCTGAGCAAACCATTTCAGTACCCATGAGGAGGGGACAGACATGACAGGGTGGGCACCCAAACATCTGCCTGCAGGAGGGGGGTGCCTGGGGGGTGTGCAATCACCCTCACATGTTCAAGTTCCTGAACACTCTCATGACGTCACATAGTTATTCCTCTTTCAAAACACAGAGCAGGACTCTCCCTCTTTATATACACAGGTGTTTTCACGTACACCAGGCACTCATCCACCCATCACTACTCATCTGTGTTTGTGAAGACTGGCATCCAGACTTTAAAATTTGGATATAAAGGGTTTACAGAGAGTTAAAGCATTTGTTAAGACACACAGTTATCAGTTATTTTCATAGATTACTATAAAGTCTAACACATCAGAGTGTTATAACCTTGCTGACAAATAGAGGCAACACTCTGCCTCCTGATGTACTCAGATAGGAAACAAACACAGTAATAGCAACACATTTATAGCAAATATTTGACAAAAACATACCAAATGTTGCTACCCATTATGAAGGTTGCAAAAAGGGGGGGAAATGAAGATGATAAAATGTAGAGGGAGCAAAGTCATTCCACTTAAAAATTGTCAAATAACACTTTTTCCTTTTCTTCAATGTAAATGTTAGCTATTTAAGTTGAAGAGTGCAACTCAGCAATATCCACTAAAGAAACAGCTTTTGGGAACGTAAAATCAACCACCTTGGATACTTTTTGCCAAGAATGCAGACTGTTTGGTTTCTGCCTTCATTTGTTGTAAACACTAGGATCTATGCCTTAAAGAGTTTTTCAAGCTCCAGGTAGCTCATAAAAAGGCAATATCTGAGAAAAAAAAAAATGCCAAAGTGGATGGAACCTTAAGTTTCATTTGAAAAAAAAATGAGTCAATCATAAGAGAGAAAGTCAGTAGCATTTAAGTTTTTACTAACAAAGTTATGGACAGAACTTTGCTCCCACAGATTTTTGTGGGAGCACGTGCCTAATAGTCCCACAAGTCTGGGCCTCAGACATCATTAAAACATTATCCCTTTCTATTATCAGTATTTCATAGTTAAAAGACTGAACTGACTGGAAAGCTAATCAATTTGGGCAGCTTGTTCTTATGGTGTATACTACTGTATTATAATAATTTAATTATATCATAATGGTGTAATAAACAGTCATGTGAAAATAAGTGAGAAATCTATGAAAACCAGTCATAACCTGGGATGTTAGAAACTAATATAATGATACAGGCACCGGTAGAAAACACTATATTGATAAAATCTGCAAAAAGAAATGGAACCAGTTCATGTTATTTTTATTTCCAGAAAGCAAAGGTTTGAATTCTGCCATATTATTGCTATAAAGGGAGTTGAAGCTCAGTCAGTTTAAAACCTAAGTGGGAATTTATTAACAACAAAAATACATTTGCCACCTGTTATGCTAGGGATGTGTTGATATGAAGCATATGGTCCTTCTTAGCCTGTGAAAAAGGAGCAGCTGTTCCAATGCATCCAGGCTGTAAACTGAAAGGATAACAACAACCAGTGAAGAAACACCACTGCAGTAGTCCTTAGGCTTTCAAATCAAAGAGCCAGAAATAGAAGAGAGAAGGTGAGCGCTAGATGAAAGGTGAGACAGAATGCACACATGCCCTCAGCTTACAGAAGCACACATATAGATACACGTGTGTGTACTCGTATAGACAAACATCCTCAGATGGGCTCAGAGCTAAATCTATAAAGGGAGTTCAGGAGTCCTTAGATCTCTAAGACCTCTCAGATCTACTATGCTAAACTGGGTTATATAAGCTTCTACCACGGGAGCATTTGATAGCTCAGAAGAGACACGAGAGTTATGTAAGGTCAGCATAAAGCCAGGATGGAAACGCAACAGATGAGTTAAATCTCCCATTTAACCCAGTGTTGCTCGAGGTAGGAAACAAGCAACGCCTTCTGCTCCCTGGGCCTTCACAGCCCACCCCTGCTAAAGGTAGGCGTATAGGTTCATTTGCTTGTAGTTTCATTTTTTGCCTTTTAAACCCAGCTGGCAGAGCCATTGCGACAAAATTTTTATACAATTGTTAGATGACTTTAAAACTTGCCTAAGAAATTAGAAGTTAGCTCAATGAATTTGAATCTCCTCACAAAGATTTTGTCCAAGCATGGACAAAATGTGTTCATATGAGTGAACACATAGGACATAGGACAGTCACCATCATTTAGGCTTAACTTATGACCTTATTAAGAAAGGAATGCAAAATTGATCAGAAGGGAGAAAGGTCATACCTTCAGGGGAGAATGACTGCTGTCTAACCATCACCTCAGAAGAAGGGGGACTTGAGTTCTGATTAGGCTGCCTAGAATTTTCTCTTCTAGTTTAAACAGAAATGAGTTTGAATAATAAATACAATTCCTAGAGACCTGGAGCACTACTAATGCTACCTCTAAACAGCAGGGATATATCAAACCCTACCGGTCCCCATAAAGAATGAATTCTTTACCTGAACAGTGTCCTCTTCCTCAGAACAAGAGCTTATAAGCCCATGATCAGAACATGTGGGAGATGTAAGTTTCCATCCTCTCACGAAAGAAGATGGTCTTAGACTTCCATCTTTCATATCTGTAGGTTTTCTAGCTAGACAGCTGTTAAATGAAAAAAGGAGAGTGACCACATTTTAACAGAAAGAAATGGCTGCAACTGCATTCAGTAGGTAGTGCACTCATATGAACGCATCCCAGAGATTTTGTTTCTGGACTCCAGTTACAATTAAGCATGGCCATGGTATGAAATTCTATCAAAAAAAGTATCTTCTGCATGTGTAAAGGGAAAATAGAAGTTTTAAAGATGATGCCAGCAGAATATAGGTGTTTCCAAAGCTGAGAGGCAGCTTAGTCTGGGACTTCAGGATCATGATTCTTATTACAGGCACTTGCATACCATTGAGGTCCCATTTCCAGTACTTAAATCCTTCTTGAAACCCACATTCATGCTACGAAAATTTAGGCAACTGACAAATATGTCATGTCTGAGTTACAAGCGATTATATATTTTGGTTCCCTATTTATTCAGTGGTGGGAGAAAAGAATTTTTAGAGTGCAAGGTAGTCCATCTAGGATTCAGCTCTTCTAAAAATATTAGCTACCTAAAGTTAAATAGGAAACAAATCTCAGTTGGATAACAAATAACTATCCAGGGAATGATGCTTATTCCTGTTGCTCCAGCTGTTGTTTTTTGGCAACATATTCCATTTATTAACTATACCTCACTCTGCATTTTTGTTCGATTTCATTTTCATTGTTTCCAACCACATTTTTACTTTTGTATTTTTAATAGAACAAATTGTGGTGCAATTGCTTCTATCTTTACTACAATTTTCCAGACCTCACATTCCTCAGTAAGATCCACTTTCTTTCTCCTTCCTTGTGAAGACTGCAGGCAATTTTGTTTTGTTCTCTGACCTTTATGAAAAATTAAGTTTGCTGTCTACCTGATTCTATTGTCCAGTTCCCTTTGCCTCTGCTATTTTTATAAGGCATACAGAACTCCTCACAGTATTGCAAATGCAGCTTCACTTATAAATCCCTTATGCAGGAACTGGAATAACTTCATCTATGATATTATTGTTACCTCTCTGAATCAATGGTAACATTTTATATTACTGTTAACCACTGTCCTGAAGCTTTTTGATCTCAGTCTATCTCCAGATTCTGCTTCTACTCAGTATTTTGTACCGTATGATTACATAGGGCATAAGCGCCTTCTCTTATTTTGTGTCCCTAATCTCATTATCTTACACTTTTCTGCATTTAATTGCATAAGGCACTTATCTTCCTTTGGGCACATTCTGTCAGTGTCATCTTGACTTTTTTGCCCTTCTTCTTTCTACTGATTGCCCCTTTCTAGTATGTATCATCAACAAATTTCATTCCCCTGGTGTACATCCCTCCTCCCAGGTCAAAGCAAGTTCTAATACAGAACTAAATGGTGCTGCAGAGCAGTCTTCCTTTAGAACAAATTGTTACTCTTCCTACATACCTTTCCCCTTTGGTCCCATAGCCACTCTTTAAGCACTTACATTTCTGCATTTATGTAACATTTAATGACCTTCTAGCATAAATGTCAGTACCATACTAATTACAAAATTCTCCTCAAGTCCTTTTAACTCTTCTGGTTCCCTCTTCTTGATTGATCTGTGCATCACTGCTGCTTACCTTCAAAACTACCTGTGGAAACTTAGGCTGTATTCTTCTCCAGCGTCACTATAATTAAGGTCAGTTCAGTGGAAATGAAGGCAGGAATACAGAAAGCAAATCTGATTTGAAATGAGAAACACACTAACGTGTCTGCAGCATACACGTTTATAATATATGAACTGTATTACTGTTACACTCTATATAAAGACTTAAAACTAAAGTAATATGATACAAATTTTTACCATGTCGGTATTCATGACTTGTTTTGGCTAATTAATACTTATTTGCCGATTTAGTAAAAGTCCTGTGGGTTTTCCTTTATTTACCTTTCACTTCATCATGTATTTTAAATACTCTTCTTTCTTTGAAGTGAGTAGAAATTTAACTATTGACTTCAGAGTAAGTAGAACTAGGACAAAGCCAAGTATGCCTTAGAGAGTAGTTGCTAGTATCAACATGTAAATTAGTAAATAGGAAGCGATCGGGTTATATGCTTAGTTTTAATGCAGGTGTCCCCTATAATACAGACCCTGGGCCGTGCAGAGGTCTTCTATACAAACAAGTTCCCTGAAGCTGTTTTTTCTTTGTTCAGTTTTCTAAATGCAGATGCAATAATCCAAAAGAACCAACTTTTCATTACCGGGGGTCATACATCAGTACTTTGAGGTTCAAGAAATCCTGAAGGCAGGATGAGAGGTCAGTTCAGTAGCTGCCTATTAGAGGCTATTACGGTGCTTGAGTTTTCAAAGTATTGCTGTCACAGATATCAGCAAGTCTCCTTCAGTTATGGAAGCACTGTTTGTAAGAGCAGATACAATAGGATTAAAATTTAAGCACTCATGGTGTAAAAGATAAAAAAAAAATCTTCAGGGACTTACCCTCTTTTCCTCTTCCCATTGCAATGGACTGAGCCTATATGTTCACATTGTGCAGATAAATGTCAACACTGCCAGCTATCCAGTGCACAGGGAAATTATAGTACACACACATTGAAAACCTCAATGTCTTTTTGAAAGTCTTTTCTAAAGTAAAATTACTTATAAAGTAATTTGTAGTTTATAAATGTACAGACTAAGCTTCTATGAGTGCCCTCTGTTTTTGTGCCTGCAGTAATTTATTGAAAGGTGCAAACAAACTATTTTCAAAGTATCACTTGAGCTCTGGCTGTCCTCTCTGCCTTCCCTGGTAACTCTGAGGATTTTCATGGTTAAGTAACTCGTGCACATATGTCATCTTACATAGTCCAAACTAGGATTTGACTCTGAAACTAAACATACCCAGAGGCGGCAGCAGCTGGATGAGGGAATCAGGGGAAGCTGTGTAGCTGCTACTATACACACAACTGAGAATGCTGCATCCGACTTTGCTTATTGAGATCTTGGAGGAGGAAGACAATCGGACCTGAGATATCTTCTACCTGCCATGCAATGCACGCTGTTATAGAAAAAACAGCCTTTCCAGCCAGCTGATGGCAGGTTATTTTTCCCTGTAAATGTACATTTCTCTGTGTTAGCCCATGTTTGTGACTGTAGCAGTTTCTCTGAACACTGATTCAAGTCTGAGGGATACCAATTCAGGACCAATAAACATAGTCAATAAAGGAAAACGTATAAAGTAACATAAATCCTCTGGTCTATGCATGAGTAAGGCCACTGCAGCTTGGAGTCTCCTTCTTTGTAATAGCTTGTGAAAAGACGGGATTTGAGATCGTTGCTTTTAGTAATTTCCTCTTTAAAAAGATGCTTTTTCCTCTTGAAATTTTCTATAATTAATCTTTATATCATAATTATATTGCTGGCTCAAATTTACAGGCTTAGACTGTAAATAACAACTGTGAAAAAGAATTCAGGACTGGAATGAATGAGATATAAAGCTAATTCCTACCAGCCTCCTTCGTGTTGCGCGATACACTGCTTCTTGAAACAGTCTGCATCCAGACTTGTGTGGGAGAGCATGCCACTTTAAAGAGACATCTGCATGCATATCATCCCAATTCCTGCACACTCTGCAGTTCCCAAATCTGGGTGACCACGTCATGTTGGCCATGTTCTGGCAGCACATCACAGTGAAACCTCTGTCCCAGCCACCTCCTGGCTGCTGTAGAAAGAAATCCTCCACCCTTAGCTAGGGCAGTACCTCTTGCAGATTCCATCTGATGCATTCTTTTAGGTCCTTAGAAAACCAGCACCCCATGAGGTACCCTGGCAAGTCACTGTGAACACAGCTTAAACACACCCCCCTCAGGAGCAGGCACTGTATGAAGAGAGAAAGCGATTCGACACGAACAAAGATGGTGATTTTGACCCAAAGTTACAATATCGAGATTGAATCCACAGAAAACAAGGAAAACCTGTTTCCTTATCAAAATTAACTTGCCAATAGTGAGAGTAAGACTCCAAATTATTAGTTCCTGAAAGAAGCTCCTGCAGCTTGTGGCTCACAGCACAACCCTAGAGCTCCTGCCCTGGGCAGCAGGTCACTCTGGTCTGCAGGATACCAATGCATGGGGGAGTTGGCAAGCTGTCTAGCAATTGGGGCATGCTACTTATGGGGTCCCATGATTCAAAGAATCCCTGCTAGAAAGCAAGCTCTTTGGCCAGAGCCCAGCAGCAAATCCCACAGTCTGACTGCCTGCTGCAGTATGATCTGATAGGCTGGGTATTCTGTGGAGGGAGCAAGAAATGAAACTCTGCCGGAGTCATTCTGCAGCTGCAAAATCATTCTTCACTCTTGCATTCCTGTGTGGGCAATCCATCTGAAAGCTCACCATAAAAGGATGGAGAATTCACAAGAAATGAATAGACTATGCCTTCTTTTCACATATCTCCCAGGGCTCCACCCAGACTCACTGCACCATTTAATAGAAAGGAATAAGATGGGCTTGAGAAGGGGCTGCTTCAAATCACTGTCAACCTACTCCGAAAGTCAAGCAAAAGCAAGTGACCAAATTGCAACTTTGAGTCACAATTCATTCCCTAGATTGCTCCCAGGCTGCTTACCTGTGCACAACCCTTTAATCATGATATCTTTTATGGTTGCAGTTCAGTTCCCTACACTAAGAGGGAATCACAGTGCTTCATAATCCTTTCTCCTCACATTAGAGTATCTCTTCAGGTGGATTTGCTCTGCCATATCTGCATGCAAAATTTATAAGCATGCAATAATTCTCCTGTTTCCCAAGCTGTCAAAATGATAAGACAGGACAAAAAATGCCCAAACAAAATCCACATACTTCTAATGCATCATAGGGCCTCTAAAACAGCCTAAACTCTTTTTCTCACCTTTTGTTTAGGTTCTGTTTAGCATTTACACTTTTTTTCTCTCACATCTGAGAAATTCTGACCTTCGCACCTGATTCATGTTTATGTTTAAGTGACTGATTGATGAGAACAAGAGTAAGCAAAATACGTGTATGTTATGGCAGATTGCAGTTCACATCTGTTTTTCTGGAGCATGCAGCAGTGTTTCTTACAGTTTAAAAATTGACACAAAATAAGAATAAAGTAAATACGACAAAAGTCAGTTCAGCCACAGACTGGTTTACATGGCTCCTCTGATTGTCCCATTAGGCAGCACCTGAGACAGAGGTCTGAAAATCAGCAAGCCATGAAGCTATGGAAGCCAGAGATCCAAGCTTGTTTTTTCATGGCAAGTAATTTGCTGTGCATAATCTTCAGTAGCTTTCGGTGACTCTTCATAGGCACACTTCATAGGCAGGGGGTCAAACACAGCTTCCTAGCAGGGGATTGGTGTTCTGCCCCAGTGATCGCTGACTATTTCTGCAGCAGTAAAAGAGCTGCTCCTCAAAGCAAGTGATATTGCAGTCTACCAGAGATGGTCTTTTTATAGGATGACACCAGCTCTCCTGCTCCAGAGCATGACACAATGGAGCATGGAGTTGTCTGAGAGTGCAGGAACTGAAATAACTTTGGAGGACTCTTGGTGGAGCAGGGAACCCACCTTGAAGTGCAGCCTGAATCCATGTCATTTTGTCAGGTGCAGACCCTGAAGCAAGGTCTCACCTTGTCAACAGTGCCCACGATTCCTTGTTGAGGGAAAAAGCTGGAAGCAAGCCCAATAGCCAGCTAAACTTCTGCATGGGCAGCCAGGGGACCATGGCTTGGAGCATGCTGGAAGTTAAGCTGCTTATTGCCAGAGATGGAACCCAGTGTAGATTCTTAAGAAGTAAATATTACTAAAGTTTCATCATATTGCCAGGACTAACTGTAATTAACTAAGAAATTTAAGTTTTGTTGTAGATGAGTTGAACTTCCTCATGAGTCAATGCAGAGACACAGGGACCTTTCTCTGGGAGTTGATCAAACTTTCTCTATGACAGAGGAAGTCTTCAGTCTGTTGACTTAACTCCTGGTGCTGGCTCTCCAGTGGAGTGGCTCAGAATGGGTGGTATGAATCCTATTAACGCCTGAACACAGAACACAATTTTTACAGAAGTATTTTCACAAGAAGCCTTTCTATTAATATCAGAGAAGAAACCTTTATATAAAAGAATGAATAAGAGGGAGGGGCTTGAATGCTTGAGGAGCATTTTCCCAACAAAGTTTGGAACGGCGTCTGAAATTAGGAAAATCTTCATGGTATGACTTTCCAACTGAGTTTCATTAGCCTGTAACAATTTTTGAGTCGGACCATATTTTCCTATTATCCTTTTAAGCAGTTACAGTCGAAAAGCAGTCTAATAGAAAGAAGTCGTTCCCTGAAAACTGGAGCATATATTTCCAATGGATTTTTTTCCTTGTTAATTTACTTTCCAAATGATTTATACTAATAATGCAGTTTATAAGCATCCTTTATAAATACCAGAGAATCCATACAGGAGAGATGTCACAAATGCTGAAAAAGTGGAAAGTTTGAGATTTGCTGTTTATGCCTTATTAAAAGCCTGAAAATCCACACAGAATAGAAATCTTAACTGAGGAGCAGACTCTTTGGTGTCTGTTAACGATTGAGCTCACATAGGAACCTTTTCCTAGAGGGGACACAATGGCAAAACCATTTTTCTCTACTTTGCAATCTATTTCCATACAACCTGTAGCTCTGAGATCTCTAATCTGCCAAATTTGATTAAAACTGGTCAACATTTCAAAAGTCTTTAGGCAGACAGATGTAGCTGTACACAAATATTTGCATATGTCTGCATGCATGTACGTGCACACACACACACAGATTATATTCCATGGGAGGAAAACCATTTCCAGCTTGAGCTTTAAATGTTGTCTACACTGTTATACCCAAATGGATATTAATTTTTAAATAATAGTGAAGGGAGGGAATTTTACAGTGGACACATTTAAGGAAGATCGATCCAATAGCAGTGTTTAGAGAGCTGCCTGGTTGTTTTTCATGTTGTTGAAAGTTGAGATAGTCTTTGGGTACTTGATGACCTGCCAGCTGGCGTCTGTAACAGACATTGCTTTCTCCATACCTCTTCAGCAGCTTGCACCACTAGTAGGACCAATACTAAGTGGTCATGTGGGAAGTAATGTACTTCTTTGTTTCAGATGCGTCACATTGGCATTAAATTGTTAGTCCACAGTAAGCTGATATGATAGAATGAAATATTTGTATTGAAGCATGTGTAATAGAAGAAAAAAGAAGCGATGTATAATACATTAAAAGACAGATAACCTTTTGACTGTGGCTGTGAAGCCAAAGCATTACCTCCATGTCTGGATGTGCTAGAATGATTTGCTTACACCTTTTTGCTTTGGTCAGCAGCTGGCAAAGGTCCTTGGGTGAAACGGATGAAACCTCATCTGTTCTTTGAAAAGGCGTGTGTGGTCTATTCAGCTTGTTCAGACTGGAGAGAGAACTAACATACACTTATAATTTTGGAAGGGGGCATTCCTTGAGTATTTGCACACATTATACTTTTCTGGATATGTAACATTAAGTCAAGTAAAAAAACAAACACGGACCTGTCAAGGAGTGCTGTCTGTATCATTAGAGACTAATTCCATTATACTGTAAACCATTCCAGTGCTTCTCTATTACTGCAGAGCATCATCTCCTTTTTTGTTCTTTCTTTTCTTTTTTTTTCTTTAGTAAGATTTTGTAACTTTCTCATCCTGTTCTATAACCTTGGAGTCTTGATCTAGTCACTAAACATCCAGAAATAAAGGAATTTTTTCTTCACTATGTTAGTATATATAAATATCAATGGTATAAGTGCTAAAGACTAAGTAAAAGGGAGAATATCTAATGTAAAGGCGACCTTTTTTACATGACCTATCCTAAAAAGCTGGCCTTGAGCTCTGAGTCACTGATGAAGAAACAAGAAGAAATGGAGGTGCATTAATAATATTTGTGCTATTTCACTGCACAGTGTTTTTAGGGGCAACACAAAATTTAGTCTGACATCTATACAAACAGCTGTAAATTACTTCCAAGGCAATTCACTTGTCAATAACTTCACCCACGTAAGTTAGGAAAGAGAATTTTTACGGGAAGAAAGCGTACAAAATTGTGAAGAAGCCTTTTCTGTTCTCTTTCTTGCTGTTGATCTCAATTTTCTATTACATTTGCATATTTGCATCTTCATGCTCCTGAAGTTGTCCTGTTTGTACTCATGCTACCGAAGCCCTATTTAGGAGTGGAGCACAAGCCTTAGAAAGTTCTGGCCAGGCTTCATTCCAACCATTGAATGTGCCTCAGTAACTTTAGTTCCATTTGGCGATTTACTACAATCCTATAACCATAGAATCATCTAGGTTGGAAGGGACCTTCAAGATCATCTAGTCCAACCATCAACCTAACTCTGACAAAAAAACCTCATCACTAAACCATGTTCCCCAGCACCATGTCAACCCATCTTTTGAACACCTCCAGGGATGGTGCCTCAACCACTTCCCTGGG
>KZ505985.1:383804-395031 GCA_002844005.1 Limosa lapponica baueri
GTCCAGATCATTGATAAAGGTGCTAAAGAGAACCAGCCCCAGCTTGGTGAAGCCCTGTGGGACGCCACTCGTGACTGGCTGCCAACTGGATTTAACTCCATTTACCACCACTCTCTGGGCCCAGCCCTCCAGCCAGTTTTTAACCCAGTGGAGAGTACTCCCATCTAAGCCATGGGCAGCCGGTTTCTCCAGGAGGATACTGTGGGAGACTGTATCAAAGGCCTTGCTAAAGTCCAGGTAAACAACATCCACAGCCTTTCCTTCATCCACCAAGTGGGTCACTTTAACATACAAGGAGATCAGGTTTGTCAAGCAGGACCTGCTCCTCATGAACCCGTGCTGGCTAGGCCTGATCGCCTGGGTGTCCTTCATGCGCTGCATAATGGCACTCAGGATGATCTGTTCCATGACCTTCCCAGGCACCAAGGTCAGACTGACAGGCCTGTAGTTCCCAGGGTCATCCTTCCGACCCTTCTCGTGGATGGGCGTCACATTTGCTAGACACCAGTCAGCTGGGACCACCCCAATTTGCCAGGACTGTTGGTAAATGATGGAAAGTGGCTCTGAAAACACTTCTTCCAGCTCCCTCAGTACCCTTGAGTGGATCCCATCTGGTCCCACAGACAAGTCTCCTTCAATCTCTAGCTTCAAGTATATTTACACTTACAATCACAATGATGACAGCTCATTTGGACAAATCTAAATAGTTTTACATGTGTTGGTTTTGATAGTGGTAACATAGCTGTTGGAGCAGCTCAGGCTAAGGCCTATTTGTTGCTGCTACTATTTGCTACAGATTCTTGAGGTTATCTGTGCAAACCTCCATTTTCAGTGGTTTTGTTTGCCAGAGGTCATCAGAAGGACTCTCAGGTTTTTTTCCCACTTAATGACTTCAAGTAAGAGTTTGTGTGTTGGTATCCAAAGTACATACTCCGACTGCATTCATTGCTTCTGTCTAATTTTGATAGAGCTCATAGCTAACTGGTAGTACCTGAGTTTCTCAGCTGGTGATTTCCATCAGTCTTTCCATCAAAGGCCAGTAATTTAAAACAGACAATACTTTTCTAAGATGCCTAGTTTCTTGTCTAATGCCACAGTAGATCATTATCTCCTGCAGCCTCATGTAGACATATTTTGGTGCTATATATCTCTACTGCTGTAACTGGTGCTTGTTTTGGTTTTGAGTGCTCCATAAGTCATTGCACCTGGCACAGTTTATTTGGATCTCAAATTGATCCTTTGTGGCTGATCTGTTGGGAAGATTAAAAGAGCAGAGGTTTACATTATTCTGGGATTTTCTTGCTGTTTGGCAAATTGCATATTTGCACTTTAGAAGTAAAAGGTTACTTATGACAATACAGTAAGACACAAAGCACAATGCCAGAGTCCCTTGGATTTGGGTTGCTATGTTGCTCTCCCAGGCTTCCCTGCTGCTCGTTCCATTCTTTGGTTGTCGCATCTACTTTGGTATTAATGTCACCCATCACGAAGTGTAAGTTGTGTTTTGGTATTCTGTCAATCACACTTTTGAGGCAATTGTAGAATTTGTCCTAGTCACTGTGTTCCTCTGTCAGAAAACATCTCCGTGTGATTGACGTCTTTAGGAACCTGGTTTGGAATCTGGCATATATGATGTGCTGGGTGATAGCTCCCCAACCAAGAGTGATTTTTCCACAAACTCTGTCATGGGGAATACTATCTGTTCTGCATGTTCCTTGTCAGATAGATGGTTAAGCTTTTAGTGGGTTCAGAGATGGGTCCTCACTTTTTATCTTGACCAACGATCACGAAAAAAGAGTAAAGAAAAGAACACCAATGCCCTTTGTATGGAGGGAGAGGTACAAGAACCCTTCTCTGAAAATCAAGCAGGACAAACCACAGTCCCTGCATGTTCACATTGTTCTAGAAGTCCCTATGCCCATGAGAAGAAGCAGATAGATAACCACAAAGCAGATAACTGGTCAGATTTCCTAGTGAGGTGTGACTATTTCCTTGCTTTCGGAGTCGCTGCACTCCCCCAGAGCTCTTGAGGACAGTATGAGCCCCTCATCTAGCACTACTGCATGTAGGACTACAAACTTTGCCAAAACAGAGAAATAGTAAAGAGCCACATAGACCCTGAAAACATCGGCATGACATGGAAATAGCATGAGGTTTGGTTTAGGAAAACACAAGCGATTGCATTGTAGGTAACAATCATTTGAAACATATGACTCAACATGCAGGTGAAACCCAGGAAGCAATAATACAGAAGAAAAACACGGAGTGGAAGGCACAGTGTATTAAAGACGGGGTTTTCATTGTTATAGTGCTGGAATAATCCTGAATGGTACTTTGAACCACCTACTTCAAGGCATCATTTTTCCAAAGGAACTTCTGTGAGTCCTCCTGGAAAACTGAAGTCAACCCTGGCCAACCATCACTTAGCAAGAAAGATACTGTCAATTTGAAGAGAATTTGGAAGAGCAACACAACTGATGAAAAGACTGGGTGTGTAGACATAAATATATAAACTGCTGCTTGATTAAGCAATGACTAAGTTGATAGGCAGAGTGGAGGAAAATAAGGGAATGGCATAGCATTAACATATCCATTTATATGGATATAGACATCAAGGAGGAAGTGTTTCTTGTGATTACCATGCATTTTGTAATTAACACTAATGGACTGACACTATAAATAAAACCCTTAAAATGGCTATTGCAAAAACTCCTCCTTTGTTAAGCTGTGAAAATTTCTTCTAAGGGAACTAAAAAGGCCTTTAAAAACTGAAATATACCTAGCACTGGCAGAAGTATAGAGCGGATAATCTCGCTCTCGCAGGGAGACAGACTGGATGATCTTTGGTCTCTTTCATCTCTTGCGTTTCATATTCTGGTACCAATGCGTATTTAATACTAGCCTGTTTCAGTTTTCTGTTCTCATTGTAGTAATCTTTGGCCTGTTTTGCTTTCTGAGTAGGAACTCATGAAAAATATTCAGTATCAATGTAATATTCAGCTAATCTTCTTCTTATGCTTTGGGCTGTTTCTTCAGATTACAAAATGAAGACTGTCTTTAAAACTGTGGAAAAAAAATATTTGGAAGCCAGCAGTGGAAATAAATTATCCATCTTCCTATTTTATATTAACCGTGAAATATTTCTGGCTTGCCTTAGTAATATATTTTATATTTTTAAAATAAATATCACTCAAAAAAACCCAAGAAAAGTTGCTTGTCTAAAAAGATAGACTAGTTTATTTCAGATTATATGGAAAACCCATAAATACGATGTCCATTATAGTCTCTTCAGCTGGCAAGAACAAAAATGATACAGCCTTGGCATTATTTTTGACAATACTAATATAATTGACTAGGGGACAGGGTAATCTAACGGCAACAGCTTTGGCACATTACAGTGAAGCCAAAAAAAATGGAGCAGTTAGTTAATATCCTCAGCCTAACCTTTCTATAAGCGCATTAACTCCAGAACCTCTGTCACTCATGAGAGACATTCAGGGAGAATTTAGTCACGAGAGGACAAACACGGGGGTGAGCGAGACGCCGGTCTGTGGATCAGCAGAGGCACACTCAGCTTCCAGTATTGGCCCAGACCCCTCCACAGACATGGGGATGTTGCACTGCCGCTGGTTTACATTTACCTCTGAGCAGTCCGTAATAATTCTTCCTTTCTCCCATCCTGAAGTACCATCGCCCTTCTTCTTCTGAGCAAAATCTGTGTTCACAAATGCACCCCCAAAACCTGCCAACAGCTGGATCAAATATGCTGTCTGGCAATTAGCATGTTTTGTTGGGGGCACAGCGGCGCTGGCTCTGTCTACTGGCGCTGTGATGTGCCTGCCAGCAGCCAGTGTCGTGGGAAGGTGTGAAAGCATCACATCCACCACCAGTTAGAAGGTACCCTGCAGTTTCTGAAATGAGGAGCTTTATACTCTTCCTGGAAAAAAATGTTATCCTAATGTAAGGTTTTGATGTCACTATAGCTGGGAATAAGGACAGTTAAAAGGAGAGAGGAAAACATGCAGTTTGTGTGATTCTCCTAGGTGCGGTATCTGACAGCTAAAAAGGATTTGAATGGAATTAGCAAATTTTTAGAATAAAACTATTTTTTCCTCAAGCCTGCCTCATAGACATTACTTGTGGTGACTTGCAATATCCCGTTTCACATCTGTTCTGGCACACATGGATGCTGATGTCTGTTGGGTTTGCTATATTTCATTTTAAGTGAAAAGTCCTGCAGCCTGAGTTCACTGTGAGGTGAGGGTCAGAAATACCCCTTTTCTGATTATCTGCCAAAACAACCGCAATCAGCCATCATTCTCATCTTCAGACTCACTCTACAGCCTCTGCCTAACCAAAACCCTGGCACCCATTTAAATTAGGCACCTCATCTTCCTGCTTTCCAGGAGTTTTTTGCCATCATGACAGAAGGAAGGAGAGGATATTTTTGATCAAAGCTCACATTAATAAACAAAATAAGTTTTATGACTAGGTTGGATGAAATATAGTGATATTTTGTGTCTTGGCCATAATTCCTTTAACTGACCTGGTATGATCACGAAGATTCACTATTGGAACGAGGCCTGGGATATTAATATTTCTAATGTGCGTGACATTAATTGGGTTCTACATTGTATATTAAAAATAAGGGACTGGTAATGTAGTTAGAGGGATTTGTGCACTACCAGGGATGCCATTATATGTATAAACTAGATGCAGGATGGTTTTTTATTGCTGTTTCCAAATTGACTTTAGGTGAAAGCACAGCTGGGTGCTTAACACAGTGGTGCGGAGGAAGCAAGCATTTAAATATTCAGCTCCCACTTTTTGAAAATTGCACTGCAATTTGGAAAGTGCATTCTCTCTTAGGAAAATTAGGCCTTAAAGTCCTGCTGCAGATGACTGACAGTGCCAGCTCTCCATCAGTCTTCCACTCCTCTGATCACTGGTTAATTCTCCATTTAGATGGCATGACTAAATTTCATATTGTCTGCTCACACAGTAAGGAAAAGTACTGTCTGCACTGTCTTTGTGGAGATGTTGAGCAGAAAAAGTACCCTTTTGCATTACAGACCACTTCTTACAAGATTATACTTGCGAAATAAAGGCCTGAGCCTCCACTTACTGATGTCAGTAGCAGTGGCTGAAGGACCAAGCTATAAATCTTGGCTTTTGCAAAACTGCATGCAGTGTATGACTCTGGAATTTGGTCTGTTTTGACGGAGATCATAGACATTGGCTTCCTCAACAATTGTCTTGCAATGGGCTCAGATTAAATAACACTTGCTTGTAATCATAGAAGAAAGTTACCTAAGTTTAGCTATCAACTAAGGCTATAATTGCTACCGAAGAAGCAGCTCTCCTTCCCACTGCTCATGACTGGACATCTGTATGCCATACGTCTCCTTTGTCCTCCTGCTGGTGCAAGCAATCATACAGCTGCATCTGGAAACATGATACACATTAAAATTAAGTAGGAAAAACAGGCTAGGTTTTTAATGAGAGAAGTTTTGTGATCCAGTCCACACCATGGCTGCAAAACTATCAGTGTAGGCACAAGGGAGGGTGTGTGAACATGCAGCTAAGTTTGGAAAGAAGTGTGGCCACCTCTTCTGGTAGAAGCTTGGATTTAGATTGGCTTCATCTGATCACAAAGCCACTCTTTAATGGTGCAATTTCATATCATGCTGACCGTCATCTAACTGCAGATGTCACCAAAAGAGTGGTACCATTCTCTTTTCCCTTCCTTCCACTTCCAAGGTTCCTGGTCCATTGAGTGACCACATGGGAACTGGGATTAGCTTGCTGAACTACTGGAAAACTAATCTGCATTTCATGGTTGGATCACTACAGAGCTGCACAGCCCTGGGAAGAGGCAGAAGGGAGATAGCATGTGATGGGAATAAATTGCAAGTGTGCTGATCAGCAGTATCTGCACTTAAACACAAAGTTGAATCACACCCTTGAAAAGCAAAGGTGAGCTCAAGTTGTTTCTGCACAGGATTTTCTACCCAAAATGTTCTACATCTCTGTGTAGATAATCTCAGCGCATTTCTTGTGTCAAGTAGTATCTTTATTTTAGAAAATATTAGGCTCCTTTTTCACCAGCTGTCCGGCAGGGTTTTGTACTGGATAGACTAAGGTGAGCATGGAGCCACTTACTTGATTTTTACATGTATCTGAACCTCCAAGATGCTAAATTATATTTATAACTACTTTAAGACCACTTTAAGTTTGCTGGAATGGTGCTTGTGAGACCCAATGGAAGACAGACAATTCCCGGCTATGTTTCTCTATAGATGTCCAGCTATATTTTGGTTTTTTACTTATTTATTTGTTTTACACGGCTGAATAGTTCGGTGGTGTTTGAGGAGTCTCATGTCCCATTACCCATTCTCTACTAGAGGGTAATCATAATTTATTTTCTTTTGAAGGGAACCTTTATTGATAAGGATTCTTATCAATAAAGGTTTCTAAAATAAGGGAGGAGGTGACAAAGTTCAGCTGAAGAGGGCTCCTTTATTGACAGAGAGAGAAAGCAGAGAGCAGCAATGTCTCAGTAAATAAGTGCCCAGTAATTGACTTACAGAAAAAAACCCAAAACCCAGCCTTCCAACAAGCTGTATCATTAGCAATGCAAAACAAGTCCTCGTTGTTTTTACTGAGATTTTTTTTCTTATTCCCCTCCTCCTTCCTAGTTCTAATTCAACCTTTATTATTTTGCAAGATTTTGCCAGCAGAAAAAGCCTCTGTACATCAAAGTGGGTAGTGAGTGGCTGGGACGAGGTTCTGTCAAGGGAGAGAATGGGATGCTCGGCATTAGGAGGAAGCACTGTGCACTTAGAGATGAACAGTTTTATTTTAATCCTTTCATCTACTTCTTTAGCTCCTTTTTGTTTCAGCTGCCATAAACACTTGCTGTGGAGCCAATGTTCGGTACTGAAAGGATTTTTATTTTTTTTTTGTATTCCTCTCATTTCTGTTGAAACATGACACTCAAATTGGAGATAGGAGCAGAGATCAACAAACCCTGTCAGCTCTTGTCAACCCAGGTGTAACAGTGTGATCTTCTTAAATTGCTGCTAATCTGCCAAAGATCTCTTTATCTGCAGTCTCCATCATGCTGTTTGCTCACATTTGGTTAACACTTTAAATTTCCCTTTTGGAGGTGTCACTGTTTGCCATTTAGCAACTAAGAAGAACTGTGAGAGCAGCTTAAAGCACACAGATTTGGGAAGCTAGAAAAGCTGATTAGCTATTCAGGGAGAATAATCTTATTGAAAGTAGTAAGAGCTGTATAAAGAATGCTTTTCCCTTTCCTCGTAACAATCTTCTAATTATGTTGTCAAGCTTGCTGTCGTGTTCTCCCCCTGTGCCATTAAGGAACCGTTTTCTAAGTTAAGAAAGAGATTTCCAGATCGTGATGATGTTTGCTGATTTTTTTTTATTGTTTAAAGAATCTGTGTGTATTAAACCAAACATTAAAAAATGATTCATGCGCAGCATAATTATCTGAAATGAGGCGCTTGAGGCTGTGGTGGTGGCAAGAGAGGCAAGGGGGTGCTCAGCACGCAGGGGGTTACTCTTCCGTATCAGTGCCAGGGGATTTCACCTCTGTGACTGGGATCTGAGTCTAGTAGGGATTTTTGTGAATAAAATATAGTCACAAATCAATAGTTGCTCAAAGGGTCAGAAGCAAGGCCAACAGATATCTGCAGCTGCAGACTTCTGAGCAATACCCAACAATGTTTCTTGGCGATGGATGGACAAGTCCAACTGTGCGTTAATCCACTCTTATTTTACTGTTGTCCATATTTTGATGAGAAGAATAGGAGCCTAACTTTTAAATATTCCCTTCAAGTCAGATGCCTAGTAATTTAGTGGCACTACATGGATCTGTTCACTGATATCAGTATGTTGGTGCACATATCATATAATTAAAATAAAATGCGCTACTGACCAAACAAAACCCAGACTTGCTCAATGGTTTTATTAGTTCTGATTAATGGCACAAGTATCATCTATCCAGTGCTTCTGACTTTAATGTTTTAGTACTAGAGATGTATCCATTCAACCAAACATAGTGCCGGTGCTCATTCATTCTCTTTTGCTGCTGAGTGCCGAAATGAAAGTTGAAGATCATATTAATAGCTGGTATGATTATGAGATGTATCAAATGACTCAAACCATAACACAGTTTAGGAAAAATCTGCAGAATAACCATCTTCATCAAAATGACTAACTATAGTCACAGTTCTACCCTTATGCAATGTGTTTTGTTATTGAGGCACAATGATTTGTTTTTCCCTAGCACAGTTTATGACTGAAGGTGTGTAGAACATGTTACCAAGCAAATGTAGTGCACTGTATAAGTTCTTCCTTTAAAGGTATAATGGCATGCCATCACACATTTCAATTTTCAGGATGTTTCGCAGAGTCAGATTTCTTCTTCTCCCATTTGCCATTGTGTGACTCCACTTTATTCAGCAAAATTACTTTTTATTTCAACAGCAAGAGAAAAGAATTTGGCTAGTAAAATTTTCCATATAAAAAGTGCTTGTTACCGGAGTGAAGACAATTCTGCTTGGCTGATGCAACTCACCAAACAAAGTCTGTCCATTTTTCTTTTATAACAGATCAAGAGCAATTTTAGAAGTTATTTTTATAAAAAATACCCTCATGTTTTTTACCATGTCACGTACAAAACTATTATCCCACTTAGGCATACAATTGACCAGTTGCAAATTATTTATCCGTGTCTCACAACATCAAATAACCATCTTCTTTGTTTACATACATATAGTAACAAATTCTCCCGCAGACTACTGAGTAGGCTGTGAGAAATGAGGAAGATTTCTAACAGAAACCTATTTTCTTTGTGTTTCACTTAAAGTTTGGTAAATATTTATGTATAATGTTTTGGAGTTGACAGATCCGCATTTTCAGATTAAACTATAGCATTTTGGGATTGAGACACAATTAATTTTTCTTTCGTATAGACACATCCTACGTACTGTATTAGCGAGCACAATATCTACTAGTATGTAACCAAAATCCTGGCCATGGTGAATTTGATAATAAAGCTAACACTATACTTAACATAGAATTTGCCTGTTTGAGTGGAAAGGTAGGTGTGCATCGAGGACTTGACAAGTAGGAAGAAGCAGATATGTATTTCATATATACACATATGTATATTTATTTTAGCGAATAGAGCTAGGCTTTGCTCCCATAAAGTATGCATTTACAGTGAGAATCAATCTCTCCTGAGATTTTCCTTTTTTTGGTCTTCTGAGGCACTATAATCACAAAGGAAACCACTTGCCAGAAGTAATTGCTGTTTTCAGACCCAATGTCATTCTAGAGAGTATGAATTTTATGTAGCTTTTTTGTTGGTCAGCACTATACTTGACAAGACCCTCAGCAAGCTAACTCTACCACATACGCTTCCAGCATGTGACCTCCACATCCATGGGGCCCATATTTGCTATTCAGGGAATGTTTTTATCAGAGCAAGTTTCTGATCTGCATAAACCCAGCATCCTCCCATACCCACACGGGACTGATGTCCACGTCCTGCTCTTCCTTTCAATGGTGAAAGTCAGTATTTTTTCCAGATAAAGCACCTCGGTTACTTTACTTACCATACAAATGCCTAACATGAGGAATTGCACCAGGTTCTGAACTGTCTTTTAAACCTCATGAAACCCAGTGAAAGGAACATGCCACAACCTGATTGTAAGCGATAGCTGAAGGGTATATAATCTGGTGAAAACTGCAGATTGCCTGTGCAACTTTTCATATGGTCTTTTGTCCCTTCTGCCTGCTGGTGTGTTCGGGAACACTCTGCAAAAGTGTCCTCAGGCGCAGCAGTAATGTAACAGGTATATGGCAGCCTACATACAATTTCACATTGGAGGGTATAGGACGCATCTTTGAAGCCGGTATATTTGTTGGCTGCCTTCCATTCAGGGTAAATGAAATAACCGTGTTCTTTCTTGGAGTTGTAACAAAACGAGATCACATTTAGCGCTCACTCTTTTTCAAAACTTTTCTACAGTAAACAGGCTACCATACAAACATATACTTTCTGCTTTCCACTTCACCTCTCATTTATTTCCTCTGCCTCCCTCCTCAGTACCGCTATGGAGAGCTCTTCCTGCAGAGGAAGATACAAGCTTTTTCTGATCATTCTAATATGCCGATCATTCACAAGCTGTATCATTCTTGACCCAGAGTATATAATTAATTTTGATTATTCACAATTTATGCATGTCTCCAATGAATCATAACTTTTATACATAACCTAGGTTTCTCACGATTATTGCACTTCAAGTCCCCAAGATACAGGAGGATGCAGTCTCTGATTTGAAGAGCTTGTTTTCTAATTTGATCCAAGACAGAGGTGAGCATGAATGAGGAAAGAAGGAGAGAAAGAAAGAATAGTGGGCTCCCACTCATTACATAGGTTAGTAATGTCACAGCTTGATGATTCTGAATAATTTTCAAGTATCCCTTTTATAAATGAATTAATAATGACTGCTGTCATTACAGAGCTGTTTCACCACTATTTTTTGGCTGAGTCTTTTAAGTATCACTTGAAGAAGTGGGTCTTGAAGAGTGGAGGGACAGAGGGGAGAAGAAAACCAGAAGATATCATGTTTCCATGTGCACAGAGTAATACAGATAAAGAATGTAGAGGAAAGTCTTCCTAAGAACCTAGCTGTGGACTACTTGCTTCAGTTTCTCTGGCATACGAAAGATGAAAGTGGGTAGTGTGAAGTGCCAGAGGGCAGGAACAGGGAACTGGGGAACTGAAGAAGGACAAGAACAGGCCGGGGGAAGTGTGGCTGGAAAGCTGCCTGGTGGAAAAGGACTTGGGGGTTCTAATTGACAAGTGGCTGAATATGAGCCAGCAGTGTGCCCAGGTGGCCAAGAAAGCCAATGGCATTCTGGCTTGTATTAGAAATAGTGTGACCAGCAGAAGTAGGGAGGTGATTGTCCCCCTGTACTCAGCACTGGTGAGACCACACCTGGAGTATTGTGTCCAGTTTTGGGCACCTCAATACAAGAGAGATATCAAGGTGCTGGAGGGGGTGCAGAGGAGGGCAACGAAGCTTGTGAAGGGCCTGGAGAATAAATCGTATGAAGAGCGATTGAAGGAGCTGGGACTATTTAATTTGAGGAAGAGGAGACTGAGGGGTGACCTCATCACTCTCTACAACTA